>JAQZBX010041300.1:9967-22491 GCA_029593785.1 Cabassous unicinctus
AAAAAAAAAAAAAAAAAAAAAGGCTGCAGAGACAGAGGAAAACTCCTAGAAACTGAGAGAGGAGGTCCTGGGAGACAGAAACTGAAATCGACAGAACACAGATGCTGAGAGGAGGCCACGTTAGCCAGAAGCTGAAAGCAACGAGGCTCAGAGGACAGGGGAGAGAGGAACCGACATTGCCAAGTGCTTGGTTGCCAGCAACTGCAGGTCAGGGAGAAAGCATCTTCTGATAATGCCTTAATTTGGACACTTTCATGGCCTCAGTACTGTGAGCTTTTAACCTAATAAATCCCCATTGTAAAAGCCAACCCATTCCTGGTATATTGCTCCCAGCAGCTTTTAGCAAACTAAAATAGTCGCTTTAGTCTAAAATATTTCTCTCTTTTTATACCCCTCAGCCTTGCCAGGATACAAATGCCCATACCACTATTCCGTTATTTTCGACTTTGCTAGATGGATTGGGGAAGTCTCCAGTGCATACTATGGACAGAGCCACTTTTCAAAGAAAATGTCTTCAATGGTTTTTTCTGTCTCAGTTGTTCTGAGCATCTTAGAAAGGCAGAGGCAGATACTTTCTACTTTAGCCATGGAAGATGAGACCAAGAGGCCCTGCATGAGTGAGAGAAACCTTACACAGACAGGGCAGGAGGCAACTCAGACACCTCAGAGCTGGCCGTTCAAACAACGCAAGCAGAGATGTTTCGGACCAAAGTGTTCCAAAGCAGCCTAATCTATTGCTGTCCTTTGTGAGTTGTAAATGTGAAGGGAACAAAGGCTTTCAGCTCAAGGTTTTTATCTCAAAATCTGCCTTTCTTTATTGTTTCATAGGGAAAACTGGGACTCTTGGTAATCGTGTGTCATTAAAATAAATTCCATTGTTCTGGGTTTCTGCGCCTATCATTCATCTATAAGAGATCCTTGGAAAATTCCAAAATGGGTTCAGAAAAATTTTCTGGCACACCAGCTAGAAACAAATGAAAGCATTGATCTTTAAGCAAGGTGGATCAAGGAAGGATGGGAGGCACAGAGCAGTCAGAGGTCCACAGCAATTTTGAAATCCCACCAGGTCTGCCTACCCTAAGGGATAGAAAATGTTCCTTAATTAAGCCTTGGTTCTACTCCCTGGACATAAGTCCCAAGTCCATTGTTCTCCATGACTCTTGACTCTGCTCTCTGGAAGGTCCTTCCTTTTCATTAAAATTTCTTGGCCACATAAAGATAGCATTGTAGAATATGCCCTCCTTATAGGATGACCAACCATCCCAGTGTCCCTGGAACTGAGGCGTTTCCTGGAGTATGAGATTTTCAGTGGGACAGTCCCAAGCAATCTAGGATGAGTTGGTCATCTTATGTCCTCAGCATCTGTGCAGCTTTCTCAGCTTGATTCCTGCCTGCAGAAAGTTGGAGGCCCAAATGAGGCTGTCTTAGTAGACTTTTCAAACTAAAAGGAATCCTCAACTTTCTCTTTTACTGGTTGCAAATGGGAAACAGTTTTATTTTTCAGCCCTGAAAGTTCCTAAATATCTGGGCTCTCTAGGTTTATTTTCATTCTGCTTTCAAATCAACCAGTTCTTTTCTGAGCTCATCTCTTTCTTCTAGTACTTTAATACATACAACTTGTTAGCTAGCTCACACTATCAACAGTCTTCCTCAAAACTTCCTTGCCACTATTTGCAAGTTAATAGCTACATATTTTGCCTTCCAGGTTTTGACAGGCAACAGTTTTACCAAAATTTTTTCCTATGCATAACATGGGTCACCGTTTTTCCACCTCTCTTATTGTTTCCTCACTATGTGCTGACTTACCCCAAAGCCACTGTCACAGATTTTAGGCAATACCCCACTTCCGTACAAATTTCCGTGTTAGGTCCTAACTGATAATTCCGCATAAGAAGTGATTTTGAGATCTTGGTGGATAAACTCATAAACAGTTAATATTACATTCACCTTGGTGGAGGCAGGCTGCAGTTCATCGGCTGTCAGCTGGGCATTACTGGGTTGGGCTGGTTTGTCTTTGTCATTCTTGAAACCAAGCTGGAGGAGCCTAGTTCTAATTTTCATGGTGGAAGACAGACTCCATAAATGACTGTTACAAACTTGCTTGCTTCTCCACATGGCAGCTCAGAACTCACGCTCTCACTTCCACTCACATGTGATTGGCCAAAGAAAGTCACATGACCAAGCAGGGACGTATACTCCTCCCAGGGAGCCCTGGCAAGGGCAGGAAGGAAAGATAGGATTCTTAACAATTAATGGAATTACCACAAATGAGATTTCATCAGTGGATCAGAGTCTTTGTCCCAAAAAGTAACAGAAAGAATAAAACACCCCTACTATTTGCTGGAGCAATTGCTGGTTATAAGCAGCCAGGCTAAGATCTTTCTCCCACTCTTCCAAATCTTGGGCTCAGGGAAGATCCGACTACCAACAATATACACCTTCAGGCAGAGGCTTGAAAACAGGGCAAGTAGCATCCATGTATCATTTGGGAATTGCCTTTGATCTGAAATAAAAGGCACTGAAACCCATTTGTCTGATTATTCTGTGTCCTGAAATTTCCATTCCATTGGTGATTAAAAGCATCAAAGGATAGTTTGGCCCAGGGGGCACAGCATTCTCAACTTTGGCAAATCCTAAAATGTCTCCAAGGTAAGATTAATTGTGTTTTCCACAGAAATCCATTATACTCCTGATGATCTGTATGCTTTTAAAGTTTGAATGCACTACATGATTACACTGGTCAGGGTCTTGGTTCACGTTCAGTAAGTAAAGGATCACATTTCTTATATGCAATTATTTAATTTGTTACATTTGGATTTTTGTAATTACTAATCTGTGATGGCATCAAATCACAAAAAATGGGGGTTATCAATGGTTCAAGAATGTTCATTTAAGTGTAAAAATAGGGCTGAAAATGATGAAGTTAATAACATAATTCAGAATAATGTCTTAAACGTAAATAGCAAGCAGGACTCCAGTGGGAATATAATTTATATAAAATGTGGTGGTTATGAACCTAGGTTAAAATTCTGGCTCTACCACTTATTACCTGTGTGATCTTGGACAAGTTAATTAACCTCTCTGGGCTTCAATTTTATTCTCTGTAAAATGCGTATATATATATACACATGTATATATGCTGTCTCATAAGGTTATTGTGAGGATTAAATAAATTGATGCATATAAAGAGCTTAAAACTACATTTGGCACAAAGTGAGCTTATTAACAAAGTGTTAATTAGCATCCCTGTTAACTATATATGTCGGGACAAGTAAGTCTGTAAGTTGGATGATTTCAAACATGTAGCGAAAAATGAAAAGTGCAAATAGGAAGTGATAATAATGGATATTTGACTATTGGGATTTATCTGAATAGCAATCCATTTGCCCTCTGGCCCCTCCGTTTTAATCTGTTATGAAATTGTCAAATAATGACATGAAGCCACTAAAGCTTTTATCAGCTTCAAACAAAGCACGGTAACCTGATTGGGAAACTGTTCAATTTTTTCCCAAGAATAAGCATAAATCAATGCTTTCCAATTTAATATTGATGAAGAAAATAATGAAATTGTAAGACCAAATTGGAGCTATTAAATCTTCCTCTTTTTCAGTGTGCTGCAGAAAAATGGGCAGCAATTACTAGATTCTGCTTTTTCCCCACTTGAAGTTTGCTGACTATTGAGAGGAGAGGTACAATTATGAGTTTTTAAAATTAGGGAGGACATGAAAATATTTTTTATGTCACCACCAGTGCCAGTGAAACCATTTCTATGGTTTCAAGTGGCCGTTCAATTGTAATATGTCAGCAAGGAGCTCAATATCTTGAATAGCCTGAACCTATCAGTTTAGGGCTAAAATATGAAGATAAAATGAGACAGTGATACAAACAGCCCATTCACCCAGGTTTCACTCTTTCTCCAGACTTGATGATTTGTGACGTATTTTAAAACCATATTCAAATACTTCAAGATAACCTGGGGAAAAAAACCACTTTTTAGAGCAGAATGCAACTGAAGAGTAGCTTCAGAATACATTTGCTTCTCCTTCCAGATTGAAATAGTCAACTTTCCAGCACTTAATAGGCTGTGCTTTGCATCTATTGAGCCCCGAAAGTGCTCTTTCATGAGGAAGTTTTCCATCATTTCTGGGTCCCTGAGATATCTGAATATCTCAGACTAGATGAGTCACCAAATCTTGCCACCGTTCCTGATGAGCTTCCACGTGACGTGATGGCTCACATTTGGGTGTGGACGCTGATTTACAGTTTACCCAGCTGGACACAGCCATCTTTAAAAAAAAAACAGCTGGACATAATTTCCTCTCACTGGTGAAAAACAATGATTCATTTCATAGTATCATGCTTCATTTTTATTATTGCAAAACCTATGATGATTCTTTTACAAGTTTATTTGAAATGTTTGTTAAGTAGCTTGTGGTAAACTATTACTTGAGGTGCATACTACTTTAAGCTATTGAAATCTGTAATGAAGAAAAACAATGCGATTGGATCCAGCACACATTTACTGAATGCCCAATATGTATGCATGAGCTGTAATGAGTACAAAATCCATCTCTCTCTTCAATGATAGTGATATAGATACATAATGCTTAGATTGGACTGTGTCGTGTTCTGAGTGCTTTATGTGTAATAATATAACCTGCATAAGCTCCTTGTGAAACAGGTGCTACATTAGCGCCATTTTGCAGAAGACGAAATGGTTGCCCAGAAAGAAAAACTACTTGCCAAGTTTACACTTCTAACATGTAGCAGAGCAAGGATTTGAACCAAGGCAGTTTGTCTTCAAAGCACATACTCTTAACCACGACCCTAGACTAGCTTCACATTGTTTGCAATCCAATGAGGCAGACTATGATATTAATGCAAAAACCAAAGGACAGTGAACTGAAGTGAGTCAAGAAGAAAGTGACTTTTGCATAAGGTCTGGAGATGCCCATTATCAGAGCTAGCTACTCACTTAGTGAATCTGTGAGGTAACAGGACACAAGTAAGGTCGGTTTTAGGAGAATGGTTGCACTCAAAAAATGGTCAGAGGGGAGCAGGTATAGCTCAGTGGTTGAGCGCCTGCTTGCCATGTACAAGGTTCTGGGTTCAATGCCTGGTACCTCCTAAAAAATATATATATATATATCAGGGCATATGCTAAGTAGGAGAGGGTAAGCTGAAGAGAAATGCCCAGTGGAAGATGGGAGTGCATGATGAAAATAGTGAGGCAAATGGAGAAGGGTGGGAGGGTAGAAGCAGGAGCAGGAAGAGAAGGAAAAAGAAAAACACACTGTAACTTGATCCATTTGGCCGGACCTGGCCCTTCCATAAGCTTTCACTTCTCCCACCTTTTTTTAATCCCCTCACTGGACATTTTCAGTAAGATCCAACTCTAACAACTCAGAATTCATCTGTCTAATATAGATAAATGTTCCCTGGGGACGCTACTGACACAGGCAAATTCATAGCATGTGGTTGCTCTTGTGTGGATTTCACTGCAGGTGAAAAGCTATTACATTAACCTGCCGAGCTAATGAGAGTTACTACTTTGGTCCCACCTAATCTCCTGAAGCAGTTTGGAATGATTTTCCTTTATCATTTGTTAAATGAGAAGATGCAAGTGAAAATAACTATGGAAATAATGTATTGCCATGTAAATGTTAGATATTATTATGTAGATATCAGGGAGGTGATAACTTTAATTTAAAACATTATTCTGGCTGAAGGCATGTTGAAATATCTTAGAGAAAGTTAGCCAGGCTAGTTCCTGGATGGTACCAAGAGTCTAAGGATCATACAGGTAAATGGTATATACCCAAGACAGATTCACAGAAATCCAGTATCTGGGTATCCTTAGAAAGCATGAAATCATTCAGTCATTCAACAAACATTTATTGAGTGCCTACTCTGCATCAGGCACCATTTTACATGGTGGATATTCAGGGTTGAGCCTGATAGACAAGATCGCCACCCACAAGCAAGGGTTCTGGGGCTAAATTGCTTGTGCTCAAATCTTGGTTTTGCTATTTATGAGCTGGATGACCTTGAGGAAATTTCTGTGCCTGAGTTTCCTTCATCCTTCATGTGGGTCATAATGAAGATTAAATGTGTTTAGTATTGCTAAAACAGAACAATACCCAGCTCATGGTGAATTATATATATATGCTGGTTAAATAAAAATAGAGACTACATTCCAGTGAACAAGGTAGAGTAAGCAAGTGACTAGATGAGGTGAAAACAGGATGATGTGAAAAAGAGTGGCAGGGTCTCCCTTAAACTGGGTGCTCGGGGAGGGCCTCTCTGAAGGAGCAGGAATCAGGCAGAGACCTGGATGCCAAGAGGGAGCCAGGTGGCAGAAGGACAGAGGTGAGCATGGCATGTTCTAGTAACAGAAGAAGGCTAGGCAGGCATGGCTGGGGCACACTGAGCAGGTGGGAGATGGTGGGGGGATGGTGGAAGAAGATGAGAGATAGAGAAGATGCAGGAAGAGGTAGGGGATGGGGAAAGTGGGGGGAAAGTAGGAGATAGGGGAGGAGGTGGGAGATGAGGGAAGATAGGGGAGAACTGGGAGTAAAGGTCGGAGACAGACAGAGGGGATGTAGGGTTCTGTGTATGAGTGGCTGGGGTGAAGAATGTAGGCATTATTCAAAGGGCATGGAGCTTCTGAGCAGGGAAAGAACAGAATTTGGTGCGTGTTTTGGGAAATTCTCCAGCTGCTGGTTAGAGAGTAGACCATGGGAATATAATAGTGAGAGGTGAGGCCACGTTGGACTGGCATGCATATGGTGGAGATGGAGGGAAGAGAACAGATTTGGGATATGGCTTGGAAGCAGAATGGACAGGACATGCTGATGTATTGGATGTGACAGGTGATGGGAAAAGAGGAGTTTCTTGAACAACTGGGTGGCAAATGGAAAGATGGGGGTGGGACAATTTGGGGAGTGGGGAGAATCCTGGGCATCCAGGCACGCTGGGTAAGACTAGAAACCTAAGCTTCAGTCCCAGCTCTGCCTCTTCCCGGCAGTGTGACTCTGAGCATCATTTCAACTCTCATTCTCACTTTCTTTTTCAATGCAATGAGAATGATAATATCTTTCCTGATTATCTCTCAGGGAGTTTGGAAGGATCCAGTTAGATAATGAAAGCAAAAGGCTTTAGAGCACATAAGTCACCATAGCATTATAATTGTCAGCATATTTGGGGCTCAACATCTCAGATATTGAGTACGAGCGTTTGATAGAACACTACTAAAAGATTCAATCAATATATTGTTAAAGACCTGATAAATCAGGATGCTTCCTTTGAATCCACTAGAGGAAGAATACTGAATGCAGAGTCATGCACGGGCTATGACCATAGCTGTCCTCTCTATCACAGCTCAGCGGCACTGGCAACATTGTTATCGTGAACCCTGTCTCCGTTTTCTTGCTCTAATGCACTCTGACACTGTTTGGGGGGATTTTGTGTGAGGCTTTTAAGTAGGAGAGAAGTCACAATGTCCAGTTGTCACTGCCAAGGTTAGAAAAAAACTCTGAAGCAGGGAAAGTCAATCTTCTCTAGCTTTCATGGAGTAACAGTGTGTAGCTGACAATGGGCTGAAGATTTCCTTACAACTTAGCAAATTTGCAGAGAAACTAAAGCCCTACATTTCCTTAGATGCAATAATGGCACTTTTCTCAAAATCTTTTTTTTCCATTGTAGCACTGTTTATTACATTTAAAGACTAGAAATGATCTGAAAGTAAAATAAGGAGCTTGGTTAATTAACTTATGATATATATCTACAATGAACTGTATATGCTTTAAAAATGATTGGACAGATTACATATATTAATATGGATATGTTGATAGCATACTGTTAAGTGAAAAAAGTCAGGTTACTGGTTTCATATAGTACAAGTCCACTAATTGTTCATATTTTTGAAATATGCAGGTACTTTTTAAAGATGTGTTTATGTGTATATATATATATTGTGTGTGTATATGCTTCTTTATAAAATTTGAAACAATGTCAAGCCTACAGAAAAATCACCAGTATTCTACAGAGAACTCTCCTCCTGAGCCATCTGAGAGTAAGTTGCTGATGTGACAGGCTTGGGTCAGTTCCTGGAGTCCCTGGCTTCTGAGGGGCTGGTACTTGATGCCTGACTGGGAGAAGAGGGGCTGCTTGGGAATGGCTTGCATTTTCCAATATCTAGAAGGTCAAGGACGCCTGAGCTTCCCGTGGGGCAGCTCCCTGCAGAAGGAAGCCAGACTGGCTCACCTTAGAGACACCCCACCCAGGAGGATGTCTGGAGAGACCAGGTGACTGCAGAAGAGGGTGGGCCTCTGGAAAGCAGGGACAGAGGGCAGCTCATCAGCCACCAATCGGAGGAGGCAATGTCAGGTCAAGAGATCTGGGGGTGAGAGGTTCCTGGTGATGGGAGCGCCTCGAAGAGCCGCTAAGGAGCCCCGCAAGAGAGGAAAGTCAACACGTGGATTCTGGCACCCCCAAAGGGCCCAATGTTATGAAACAACTGTTCCGTACTAATTAAGCAGGGACCCTTGTGCCCTGAGTTCTTCTCCTTTCCCCAACTGCAGCCTTGGGGGAGACAGAAGCTGCCTGCTGAGCCTGGAATAAGGAAGCAAAGGGCAGAAGGAGGGAGCAGAGAAGCTGAGCATACCCTCTCTCTCCACCCCCAGCCCCCGGGTTCTCCACACAGGCCAGGTCCCAGCTGGAATGGAAGAGTCATTGGCCGAGAGTTTGGATAGCACTGGACTTATTTCCTGAATGCAACCAGTGGACATGATATGGCTATGAGAATGATTGGAAAATTTATAGGACCTGCCTGAAGTTATATTCAGGAGCAGGGGAAAAGCTGTTGAGAGAACCAGTTTGAAGAGGCAGAAGTGGGAAAAGATAAAGCTATTTTCTGCTTGCACTCTAGAGAGTCCAGCTTTCCAATAAACCAGATACATCTAACAAAACATAAACTCTAATATATAGTTTGAGCAGGAAACCTACCTCTGGATGTGAGAAAGAATTCTACTCATTTTTAATAGACTACAACTTTTTTTTGCTTATTGTAATCTACTGATAACTTAGTTTTCAAAAATTAACTCTGTAACTCTGCTACATTTTCCATTTAATTATTGTTTCTGTGCTTTAAGAATCTTGCTAGCAAAATAACATTACTAATTTATATTTCAAAAACTACCCTATGTAGTTATCCACATGGTAATTTTCTAACAAACCTCAGAAGAAAGAGTGGCTTATAGATATACCGTAACATAACCATTCATCTCTGCAGACACTCAATTAAGCTTGAGGGGGGAAAAGGACATTATATTCTGTTACTACAGCATTCTGTTTTGTACTTATATGACACCTATCAATATTTAACTGGCAACGATAAATTGCCCAGAGCACTAATATAAATGTGACCTGAATTGGTAAGATCCCAAATACCAAGTATCAGTTGCTTATCTTATCGTTTTAAAAGATAATGGTTCTTTCTAGAATTATACAAATTCTATTTTCCCAGCTGCTTTTTATCATTTAACTGTATCCCCTTGTTGTCCTAGAAACAGTAGCAGAATTATTTATTTTCAGAAAGAGGATTCTTTATTGCTCACATGGCAATCCTCCCATTATTTTGAAAAATACATGAACTGAATGTTCTTTGAAACAGAAATACTTTGAAGCACAGGGACATAAACATTACAAGAAAATTCCAAATTCCCAAGTTAAAAAACAAATCAAACAAACAAAAACCAGAGGCTCCTGAGAATCAGCTAAATTCTTCTATGCCAAGCAGGATTTCTGACATTCTCCTCTACTAGACTGTGTGATTTGAAGAGCTGGTTTGCTTTTTGTACTCAACACTTAGACTGCTGCAGTGCTAATGAAAGTCCATCTATTGACGGATTTTTTCACACATCACCTACGGGGTCAAAAATGTACCCAGAGAGAGATAATTGCTGGACAGGCAGAGGGGATTTCTGGGAGGGTCCACGGTATTGCTACTGAGATGCCCAGATAAATGTGGAAAAAGACAATTTTTAAATGTAAAGAACAGGAAGAAAAGGTAGTTCCAAGCTTCTGCTCTCTCACGAAACAAGAAGCTCCAATCCCCTCTTCACGAATCTTATCTAAGGAAGAGAATGGAGTTAAATGATCAATTTGATAACTATCTATTGATGCCATCAAAAAGACCTTCTGGGACTGAAGCCAATTAGCGAGTCTTAGTTTTACTCAATGCCTTCTTCAGGTTTCAGTGTAATTTCAGAGGAATTCCGTTAACCACAAGGATACGATTTCCTTATCTGCACCCACTCCTGTATCAGACCTTTACCTGTAAAAAGCTCTTACATTTCAGAAGCTCGTTATTTGAACTTCAATATACCCAAATCTGACTTTTTGCTTTAAAAAAAAAAGTCAAAAATGGATGCCACTCTATCCCCTTTAGGGTCACCAGAACAAAACAAGTCTTCAAGGAAGGTTGGAGGAAAGGTAACCTTCTGAACATTTCCAGGCCATCCGTGTGTCCTGTGTACACCCTGTAGTGTGGGGAAAACAAGAATACCTGTGCTATCCCTGGCTTCTTCCATAGCCAGCTCTGTGGCTTTAGGGAAGTCGCTTAACTCTGTAGTCTACGTTACCAGAAAAACCGTAAGGTCCTCTCTAGCCTGAGAAAAGGGCCTATGCTTCTACATAGACATTATACTTTAGCAAATGCATGACCAGACTTTCACAATAACTATAAAGTGGTTTTAAAGAATTTGAGGATGTAACATAGCCATAATTTATCCATGCACAGAAGACATTTGAATAATGGTAATGGTGCCAGTCATTGTTATTTTACCATGTTCAAACCGTTATTGAGTTGTTTTGCTTTTCAATGCAGAGAAGTTTCTGCCCTCCCTTGACCCCTCCCAATTTTTTTCTTACTCAGAATTCTCTGTACCAGGAAAAGAACATCCATTGGCAACACCAGCAAGTGTTTGTGGGGCTCTCTGCAAGGAACTTTCCAGGATTTCAGATTTCTGAGGCTGAAAAGTCTGAAATGTATCTTTAAACACTAGGTAAAAAATGGTGTATTTGGACAGAATTTATAGGGAAAAATTAGGGGAAATTGCTGGCTTGATTTTGCAGTAAAGTTACCGAACAGATTTAAAGGAAAATGGTGTACGTTTTCAGAATATGCCATGATTGCAACAAAGTTGACTGAGTTATATTATGAGATGAATAGAGGTGCAGGGTTCTGAGGCATCTGGATGAAGGAGCTGGACAGACAGATGCGGGAAAAGGGTGGAAAGAGAACCATTAGGATAGAGAAGGAGGGGACGGAAAGGGGGATCAACCACAATGACCCACCTGCCAGGTGTTCTTTCCCAAGATTCCAGCTGCTGTACACTGGACCCTCTGAAGAGCTTCATGTTGAAGCATCTTGAGATACAAGAACATCCATCCCTTTAATTTTTTTTTAATTTTTAAAAATATTTTAAAAGACGCTTAGATTACATAAATGTTACACAAAAATTACAGGGATTCCCATGTTCCCCACTCCCACACCTCCCACAACCTCCCACAACCTCCCACATAAACATCTTTCATTAGTGTGGCACATCACCTGCAATGGATATACACGTCGTGGGGCTTTGCCACTAAGCATGGATCATAGTTCACATCGTAGACCACACTCTCTCCCACACAGTCCTGCATGTTATATGCTGATGTAAAATGACCTATGTCTGGCGTTGTAATGTCACTCAGGATAATTCCCAAGTCCCGAAAAAGCCCCTGTATTACAACTGCTTTTCCCTCTTCCTGCCCCAAAAGCATCCAGTGGCCACTGGCTCCACCTCACTGTTATAATGTCTTCCATTGCTTGAATCACAATATGTCTACAACAGAATACCAGTAAGTCCACTCTAGTCCATAGCTCTTCCCCCAATCCTGAGGCATCTGGGTTGATGATGTCCACTCCACCTCCAAGTGAGAGGGGGCTTATATCCCATGTATAAGATGGATGGGATTATCCTGCCTGCAGCTGCAGACTCTCTCCATTCCCTGAACTCCTTTATAAGTTCTAGAAGCTTTATTGTAGATTTCTCAGGGCTTTCTACGTATAGGATCATGTCGTCTGCAAATAATGAAATTTGTACTTCTTCTTTTCCAATTTGGATGCCTTTTATATCTTTTTCTTGCCTCAGTGCTCAAGCAAGAACTTCTAAGAAAATGTTAGAGTGGTGATAGTGGGCATCCTTGTCTTGTTCCCGATCTCAGCGGGAAGGCTTTTAGGATTTCACCATTGAAGAT
Organism: Cabassous unicinctus; assembly: GCA_029593785.1. Lineage (NCBI taxonomy): Eukaryota > Metazoa > Chordata > Mammalia > Cingulata > Chlamyphoridae > Cabassous > Cabassous unicinctus. The sequence continues at coordinate 22,271 of JAQZBX010041300.1, forward strand.
GATGTTAGCTTTGGGTTTTTCATATGTACCCTTTCTCATGTTCAGAAAGTTTCCTTCTATACCTATCTTTTGCAGTTTTTTTTATCAAGAAAGGATGCTGTATTTTGTCGAATGCTTTTTCTGCATCTATAGAGATGATCATGTTATTTTTTTTCTTTCAATCTGTTTATGTGGTATATTACATTGATTGATTTTCTTATATTGAACCATCCTTGCATACC
>JAQZBX010041301.1:0-22399 GCA_029593785.1 Cabassous unicinctus
ATAAATAAATAAATAAATAAATCTTTAAAAAAAAAAAAAAGAGAGACATCAAAGGGATCATAAACCCTTATTTGTGAAAATTCTGAAATTCAAAAAGCTCTGAAAACAAAGTTTTTTGTAACTCATTTGGGAACAAAATCTGCCCTGAATTGACGTAAAGCTAATTTATAGACTCAATTTTTCCCCCTTCATGTAAATATTCCTAAGTTTTGCTGCAGAAACATTAATGTGCTTGATTACGGGATGCTTCCCTAAACACATTACAACATTTCTAAATTTAAAAAATTCTGAATTCCAAAACACATATGCCCCAAAAGTCTTCAGATAAGGAACCATGGACCTGAAAATTGACATAAAAAAGAAAACAAGTGAAAATTTCCCCATCCATTGAATGGGGGATTAGGCAAAAGATGTGGTTAGCCTTGTTACTCTCTTAGTTCTCTCAATACTACTTCTAAAAATCAACTCTGTAAATGTCAAATGAGTGTCAGAGCAAATGTTAAATTAACTTAGTCCCTTTGACAAAAGATAGGATCAATGAAAAATGTAATTGTAAATTTTGGCCTTATTTTATAAAAACTTGGACACTTGAACCAAATCCAAATCAGAAAAAATAATATTTGTGCATCTCCTCTTTAAGAGCAAGACTTTGCACTTTCACCTACTGAATGGAATCTTCCTCTTTCCAGCTCATTTCTCCAACTCCAACATCAGGGATGCCCATCTTAGCTATTACGATGGAGGCCATTTCTAGTATGAAGTCACTCTCTAAGTAAAAAAGGCCTTTTCTATGTCATTAACCCAAGCTCACCTCCGTCACATTTGTAATCAGGAAGCCTGGAACGGGGGCTGTGTGGCTAATAACACCTTGCTCACCTTAAGCAATAATGGGGAGACCACACTGAGCTCCCAGTTTGACCCGTGGGTCATAGTTCACTGACACCTGGGCTAGAGAATTAACCCACCCCACGCCACAGGGCCTCAACTATTCACAGACAAAGTGGCATAACCCGGGGCTCTTTGGACCAGTCACTCTGCCCGTGGCAGATCCTGAAGCGGCAGATGGATTGTTACTGTACTCTGGCAGTTCAAACACAGCCCACACGCTAAAAATAGATTTTACATTTTTAAGGGTTGTAAACAAAGGCCAGGCAACTGAAACTCTATGTGCTCCACAAAGTCAAAATAATTTACTATGTGTTCCTTTTCAGGAAAAGCTTGCAGACCCCTGCTTTCTCACCTCTGAAGAGGGAAAGAGAGAAGAATTTAATAATTGAATGGCTGCTAAGCATTAGATGCTGTGTTGGACTCATCACCACTGGAACCCAGGAGAGGGGCAGTCCAGTGGGCGGATGAGTGGCTTTCAAAGCAATGGCAGGAAATACACCAGGGTAAGGGCCATGATGTGCTCTGCCTTTCCCAGACCCAGTCCACACAAGCCTGTGGAGGGTTCCTTTAGAATCCCACCTTGGAACTATCCAGGAGGATTTTAAGAAAGAATTGATTCAACTGCAGATTTATTTTACAAACAGCCTGCTTTTCCTTTCAGTACCTTTCTTCCTAGTCTCTGCTTCCCCATTACACCAATAGAGACATGTTGGTAAACATTTTTAGGTTTCTGAGCCAGACCTGCACTGTCACCATCTCCTGGGCTAACACAATCCCCTCCCTTCTACCTGAAGGTTCCAGTTGTTGGAAGAAGCCAAATGCTTACTCATAAAAACCTAAAACCAGCATTTTGTACTTCTTTCTCTTGATTTAGGTTATCTGTCAGCATGAAAACTGTAAAGTAAATGAAGTTGTTTCAGCCTTCCCTTGTTCTTAATGGCCTCCTTTCCCAATGATTCCATAATTCTTTCTACTCTCTCTTCCTTTCCTTTTCCTTCTATCAAACTCTGTTGCAAGGTACCAAAGACAGCCGGAGTTTAATGTATTTCTATCCTCATTCAAGGGTGACAGCTGAAGGACTAGATTACTAAGCGTGGTCTTCAGGACATTAGAGATGGAAGAAGTATTGCCCACAGGACCAAGCTGGCCCCAGTCCAGTTCTTCTTTCTCTCCGCCTGCATGTCACATTTTCCATGAATCTGAAACAACTTCCCAGGCAACAATCCATTCCCCCACAGAAATGCCTAGAGAGACTCATTGCTTGTTAGCCAGTTGAAGATACTTTTTACCCTCAAAGGACAGAGAACCCTATCAGATCCACCAAGCAACACAAGGAATAAAGTTACATGCATAGGTTTTACAAATTCATGTATGTTATCTCTGCTAGTAGATGGGATTACGAGCCAAGGATCCGGAACAGACTCCTGGGTTCAAGCCATAACTCTGCCACTTATTAACTGTGTAGCCTTAGACAAAATAACTAAGCTCTCTTCATCTATAAAATGAGGTATCCTCATCTAGAAAGTGAAGATACTATTAGTACCTACCTTTTGGGTTGTTGTGAAGATTAAATAATTGATATATATAAAATAGTTAACACAGTGCCCAGCACTTAGAAAAGCACAATAAACACTTATTACTATGTCAGCAGTATTAGCAGCAGTAGCAGCAGTCGTTACAGTAGTAGTACATGTCTGTCCCTCAATCTCATTGTCCATTGTTTTGAGCTCATTCATTCTTTTCTTTAAAAAGGCATCCTAGGGGGGGAAGCGGATGTGGCTAAAGCATTTGGACACCTGCCTACCACATGGGACATCCCAATTCGGCTCCTGGTGCATCCTAGAGAAGACGAGCAGGACAGTGAGCTGGTGCAATGGGCTGGATTGGCGAGCTGACGCAACAAGATGATGCAACAAGGTGACACACAGAGGAAACACAATGGGAGACACAACAAAGCAGGGAGCAGAGGTGGCTCAGGCGACTGAGCGCCTCACTCCCTCATGGGAGGTCCCGGGTTTGGTTCCGGTGTCTCCTAAGGAGAAGATGAGCAGACACAGAGAGCACACAACCAATGAATGGACACAGAGAGCAGACAGTGAGCACGAACAATGGGGGTGGGTGGGGTGGGAAATAAATAAAATAAATCTTTTTTAAGAAAGGCATCCTAGGGAGCAGATGTGGCTCAAGAAGTTGAGCGCCTGCTTCCCACATGGGAGGTCCCGGGTTCGGTTCCTGGTGCCTCCTAAAAAAATAAAAAACAAACAACAACAAAGCAAAACAAATGAGAAAACCAACTCAGGGGAGCTGATGAGGCTCAGTGGTTGAGCGCTGGCTTCCCACATATGAGGTCCCGGGTTCAATCCTCAACCATCCTATGTGCTGTGCTAGCCATAGGGTTACAAAGATTATTGAAACCTGGTCCTTGTTTGCAGTCAAATGTTGAAGACAGACATAAAAAAGGCTAGGAACTAACATGATGTGGTAAGTGCAAGGATAGGAATGCACCCAAGGCTTTATGGGAGCACAGTAGAGGCATACAGAAGGCTTTCTGCAGTGGGGGGGTGAGGGTGGCAGGGGTCTGAGATGAGTCTTTAAGGAGGAACAGGAGATATCCAGGTACAGTTGTGGGAGATGGGGAAGAGGAGGTAGGCATGGCAGGCAAGGGCATTCCAAATAAGAGGAAGCATAAGCAAAGGCATGGAAGGAAGTGAGAAATAGCCTGGAGTTCATGAGAAACTGCCAGCAACTTGATGAGGGATGAAAGATGAGGCTGGAGAGATGGACAAGGGCCAGATCACAGTGGGCCCTTATAGAGATGCCATGTTAAGGAACTTGAGATATTAGAGTCAATGATGTGGCTAGATTTGCCTTCTAGAAAGATCCCTTTGGCAGCTGTGTGGAGGGATAGATTTAAAGGGAGGGGACAAGATTACAGGCAGGGAAAAGATGATGTACTGCGGTAGGTGAGAAAGAGATGATGTAGGCATGAACCAGGGCACTGGTAGTTGTGGTGGCTTGAAGTTGTATGTACCCCAGAAAAACATGTTCTTAAACAATGCATTCCTGTGAGTGTGAACCCATTGCAAGTAGGACATTTTGCTGAGATTATTTCAGTTAAGGTGTGGCTCAGGGTGGGTCTTAATCCTACTACTGAAGTCCTTTACAAGCAGAATGAAATTTAGACATAGAAATTGAATACCACTGGGAGCAGCCAGCTGAAATTCAATGGAACCTGGAAGAGAACGGGAGAGGTCAGGAGAGTCCACCCTGCGCATTGCCATGTGACAGAAGAACCAAGGACCAAGGAACAGCAGCAGGCAGGCTCAGAACACCAGCCTTTGGAAAGAAAGTATTGCTGTGATTAAGCCTTGTTTTGGACTTTCTTTTAGCCTCAAAACCGTGAGCTAATAAATTCCTATTGTTTAAGCTGAGCCATTGCATAGTATTTGCTACAGCAGCAAAGGAAATTAAAACTAGTCAAGATAGTGAGGAGGGATCAGGCTACAAAACTATTTAGGATATAGGTGAGTGAGTGGAAATAGCTAGTGAGGGGAAGGGTCAAGAAAACTTCTTAACTTGGGTGACAAAGAAAATCATGGTCCTACTAACCAGGATGGCAACTGGAAGAGAAGGAGGAAGTTTACAGGAAGCAATGATGAGTCCAATGGGTCAAAAATACGTATCCAGCTCTTACTCTGTGTTAGTCATGGTGTTAGGTGTTGGGGATGCAATAATGGAGCAAAATAGACAGACTCTCTGCTCTCATGGCACTTACAGTTCAGTGGGAAGATAAATAACCAAGAAATTATTACAAATAATTAATTCTTAAATTACAAATTGCAGGGTGCTACAGAGGGTACAAGGTACTAGGCAAGTGTTAACAGGGGGACATTAGTCTGAGGGACGGGAGAAGGCTTCCCTGAGGAAGTGGACTTTAAATTAATACCTAGGGCCAAATAAGACTTAGATAGGCAAAGGATGGGGAAAGAGCATGTGCCAGGTCAACTGTAGGAGTCCAGTGGGCAGACAAGAGCTTCCAATACTCCAGAGAGTTTAATTATCCACAACTGGTGACCACAATGAGAAGAGTTTCAGTAGTCATGGGGACAGAAGCCAGTGGCAGCAAGGCGAGGAGAACTGAGAGTAAAATAAAGAGTGTAGCTCACATCTTCAAAATGTTTGATGGGAGAGGGGATAGAGCCTTGAGTGTGTGTAGACAGACAGACAGGGCCAAGGGAGAGTTTTATCCAATCAGAGAAACCTGCGCTTCTCTACAGGCTGGAGGAAAACAGCAGAAGAGAGAGAGGAATTAAAGATTTAGAAGTGTGGGAGTGTTTCTTGTGTACACTGGCCCAGGATCTCACACACAGTGGAAGCTTAGTAAAATTTAACACTTATTGGACAAAAATATTCAATAGTTTCCCAGGCCCTTGGCTGGAGATGGTTCTTTCTCCCTCAACCAGAGGGTCCAACTCTGGACTCCCTGTGTCAGTTATGACTCGGCTGGTCTTATAGAATTTCCACTAGCTGGATCAGGGCCAGAGAGCCACGTGGGTGAGAGGAAGGCTCCTCAAATTACATCCATTCCATTGTCCAGGATGCTGAGAGGCTCAATGCTGGTCCCAGCCAAGGCCTTGCCCTTCATTAAGGGGATAACTGAGAAACTCAGGATTATTTCCTGGTGAATAAAACAGTAGTACTAACTCAACTCTCAGAAACTTTCCTACAAAAGAGCTCTCTGTCCACAGGGAGACGCTGGCTGAGAAGGACTGCTGATCCCCTCTGATCGGCCTGGCTCCATCCCCCCTTTCAGGAAGCGACGCCTGAAATGAGATCATCCTCGGGGCCCTTGCCCTTAATTTATGGCAACTTGCCAGAAAGCAGGCACTTTTCACAACCACTCTGTGGTCAAATGACAGCAGGGATGCCTGGAACCAGTTGGCTCTGTGGAAGAGAAGGGAGGCTCTGATGCTCCCTCCACTAACCAGGCAAAGAGTAGAACTAATCAACCAGCAGAACACTTTGAAGCGCGATGAACAAAACAGTAAAGCAACAGCTTGGAAAGAGCAAAAAACAGAGAGAGCATGAGAGAGACAGCTGGTCGACCAGGTGCCTGTGAGAAGAAAACTGTCTAGTAAAAACTATTCCTCTCACCACACGGGGATCAATAGGGCTGCAACATAGAGAGCCTGGCCCATCACCAGAGGGCAATTCATTCTGAAAAATATGGTTTGGGGAGATGAATACAGAAAGGAAGATTATATGAGAAAAAGTATTTCCAACACAAGATCCCTAACATGGTTGTCCCTTATGTTCCAACATAACCTAGTTGACTGAAGAGAAACAGGAACTCTTCTTAGAGAGTGGCCTCCAAACTTGGATTTTGTGATTTTTCCACACAATTCCTCTTACAGCCACTGGGACCTAGAAATCCATGAGAAACAAATACATGACAAAGAATAATGCCAGCGGACTGTGGCGAGAGTTCCTGAGCACCAGCGGGGAAGGAAACATGGTATGCTCGTTCACCACCGTGACTGCCTCAGGAGGCACTCCCTCGAGCCCCCCACCCCTTCCAGTCCTCTCTCAGCAGAACGGCCATGCAGGGCTGGAGCAGGAGGCAGGCGTCGTGGCTGCAGGCACGCAGGTAGGACACCTGCTCAGTGCTGCTTAGAGGCTCACAGGGCTGGGATGCAGGGCAGAGCTGAGAAAGCACTGGCCAAAGCCCAGGCCTGAGGAGTGGAGGCCTGGCAGATGGCAAGGACACACACAGCCCAGCTGGCCTTGGAGACTCCAAAGCCTGGATGAGGGGAGGGAAAAAATGAGAGAGAAAGAGGTTTAAAAAAAATAGAGGTTTCAGAAAAGAAAGCAATGTGCCAATGCTGGAGTTTTTAGCTCCCACCAGCTTAAGCAGGCAAAATGCAGAAAAGCCAGGAGGCTGTATCTCCAGGCCTCTTCTTTCAGGAGCAGACAGGATGGCTGTTGTTTTACAAGGCAACTCACCTCCAGAGAGAACAGCTTCCTGACTCTCCAGTTACAAGGCCAGGCCAAGAGCCCTTCCTGAACCTTCCTCAGCAGAATTCATCACAGTTGCCACCTGTGAGGCAACATCCGGCCCAGAGGATGGGAGGAGCCCACTGCCAAGTTCCTTCCCTCCAGGACCAGACCATCCAACTTTCTCAGCACTGCTCTGAGCTCACTAAGTGAACTCAGCATTTGCCCCTCAAGAAGCTAGCTACGTTCAGCAAAGGAGCAGGAGGAGCAGGGTGTTAAAGGGAAAGTCCAGTCCTGCTAATAACTTTGGGATGCTCTGGACAAGTCATCCTCTTGCTTACAAACCCTTCTTCTATCTGAAAAGAAGGAGCCCATTCTATCCAACCTGCCTCATCAGGATGAGCAGGAACAAACTTTGCAACCCAAATGCCATGAGAATACTAATCCTTCCCAGGCAAAATGTACCCTCCATTCAGGACGATTAAAGATTCCCAGGGTTTATGAAATGCCTGTCCATACAGGAGTTCAAAACCCCTCTTGAGGCAGGAGTCCACAAGAATTAAGTTTCCTGGTTGGCATCAGAGAGGGGCAGTGGGAGAGCCGTTGTTAGAGAGGCCACGAGGATAGCTGGCACGAGAGATAAAATGCAAGCTGTGGCTGTTGATATGCTGGGAGATCTTGGACAAATTCATTACCTCTGTGTGAAGAGAACAAAGTTTTTAGCTTTCCTTTGGGACTCAAAGGAAATTTGAGTCTGTCTTTTAATTTCTTATCATTTCTCCAGAGAGTCCAGTGAAATCCCTTGAAGGATTAGCACCAGAAACCAGTAAATGAAGAATGGACTCCAAACCAAGTAACTCCAGAACACTAAATATGAGACCCAAAAATGAAGCACACCTTTTGCAACCAACCAAGGTACACAGACTTGATAGTGACAGTACCGGAAAGCCACCACACCCTGAAATGGACTGAAAGAGAAGAAAGCCTCTGCTTAGAAACCCTCTAGTGTGCATTTGTGGCAATAATTAAATTACAAAGGGCATCCCCCAACCCAACTACTGGACCTCAGAAAAAATACCCAGCTTCATGGAAGCATTTAGGGTGAATGGGAACACCTGCTCCCTGGGAAATACAAATCATTTCCAGCATAAGGGACTTCAAGGAGATATCTAAACTCTTGTCTTAAATTTTTGTTTTATTAAATATCTTATTTAGTAGCTATTTCCGGGAATAGAAGAACCTCCCCTGCTGGTGCTCATATTAATTGGCAAAAATATTTATATTTGAGTTTTTCCATTATTATTGGATCTATTCTAATAGGACCTTGGATGCATTGATTCTTGGATCACTTATAACACATAGTGAAATCAGCCAAAAATTAACAAATATGCCAAAGAGAAACCAAGTCATAGAGACAATAGTAGCTATCCGTTTTGCTCACTTACCCTGTGCCAGGCTTCTGACACACATCCTCAACCAGTCCACAGCAGAAAGTGGTGTGGATATTATTATTTCTGCAAGGTGGATATTTTTTTTTTTTTTAAGACTTCTTTTTTTAAAGATTTATTTCTCTCCCCATTGTTTTTTGCGCTATCTGCTGTGTCCATTTGCTGTGTGTTCTTCTGTGTCTGCTTGTCTTCTCTTTAGGTGGCACTGGGAACCGATCCTGGGGCCTTCTGGAGTGGGAGTGAGGCACTCAATCTCTTGCACCACCTCAGCTCCCTGGTCTGTTGCGCCTCTTATTGTCTCTCCTCTGTGTCTCTTTTTGTTGCATCATCTTGCTGTGCCAACTCTCTGTGCAGGCCAGCATTCCTGCACGGGCCAGCACTCCGCACGGGCCAGCACTCTTCTTGGGCCAGCTTGCCACGCAGGCCAGCTTGCCTTCACCAGGAGGCCCCGGGAGTCACACCCTGGACCTCCTATATGGTAGATGGGAACCCAATTGCTTGAGCCACATCCACTTCCCAGGTGGATATTATTTCCTAATTTATTGAAGGGCAAAATGAAAATCAGAAAGATGAAATTACATGCTGTGACCACACAGCTACTAAGTGTTGGAATCTGAATTCAGACCATAGCCAAAGCAAGTACACTCTCTGCCACGCCATAGGACAGGAGTTCCTACTAGAAATGAAGCTTCTTAAGCAAAAAATAAAAAATAATAACATTATTATTGTCAGTACATAAGGTAAACAGAGGGTGAGGCTAAGTACCAGGTGATATTGGGCAAATAGGCTGCCACTAGCAGCAGTGCTAAGCTTGATTTTAATTTAAATCCTTTAAAGGAAAGAAAGGGTAGAGCCTTTGACTTGAGGAGCAGCAGATTTAATGTACTTTGGAGATGAGACTAAAATGGAGACTAAATGGAGAAGATACTAACAAGGGCACCACCTAGAGAAACTGCAAACACAGGCAGGGGCTATAATGAGATAAGTCAGGAGCAGTAGGAGGCCCCACTGGGAGAGGGGAAGGCATACAGAGCCTGACACCCACGGGTGACTAGAAGGAGAGAGAAAAGCTAGTGGGAAGTTGCGACTGGACCAAGTCAGTTAATGGAAAGGAACAAGACAGGGAAAGAGGAAGGAAGGAAGGAAGGAAGGAAAGAAGGGGAGAAAGGGGAAAACAAAATAAAATGGCAATATAATTTGCTCTAAGTCTGCCTCCTAACAAAAGGCTGGTGCCTGGACCCACGTGGAAGGAGGGGCTGGTCTGTCTGTCAGGAGAGAATGGGGGTAGTCATGGAGAGCAGCCTTTGCTTTCCCCAACGAGTGGCCTCACTATACTAATCCCTTAGCTTGCACAGACCACCTAATTCTAGCAGTTTAAAACTAGATCCATTTTATTATAGCAAAGAAATGGAAGCGATCCAATTATGTGTCATCAAGAGACTGGTTAAAGTATGGTACTTCCATACAATGGAATACAATGAAACAATTCTTTTAAAAAATATTTCCTTTTGATGGCTGAATAACATTCCATTGCGGGTATATACATTTTGTTTATCTATTCATTGGTTGATGTACACTTGGGCTGCTTCCATCTTTTGGCAATTGTAATAATACTGCTATGAACATTGGTGTGAAAATAATTGAGCCCCTGCTCTCAATTCTTTGGGTATATGCCTAGAAGTGAAATTCTTGGATCATCTGGCAATTCTATAGTTGAATTTCTGAGGAACGCCAAACTGTCTTCCACGGCAGCTGCCCCATTTTACATTTCTACCAGTAATAAACGAGTGTTCCTATTTCTCCATATCCTCTCCAACATTTGTAATTTTCTGTTTTCTTAATAGTAGCCATTCTAGTGGATATGAAATGGTACCTCACTGTGGTTTAGATTTGCATTGCCCTAATTACTAATGATGATGAATATTTTTTCATGTGCTTTTTGGCTATTTGTATATCTTCTTTGGAGAAATGTCTATTTAAATCTTTTGCCTATTTTTAAATTGGGTTGTCTTCTTGATGTTCAGTTGAAGGATTTCTTTATATATACTAGATATTAAACTCTCATTGGATATGCAGTTTCCAAATATTTTCTCCCATTGTGTAGGTTGTCGTTTTACTTTCATAATAAAGTTCTTTGATGCATGGAAGTTTTTTATTTTGGTGAGGTCCCATTTATGTTTTTTCTATTGCGCGTGTGCTTTGGGTGTAAAGTCTAAGAAAGCATTGCCTAACACAACCTGAAGATGCTTCCCTATGTTTTCTTCTAGGAAACTGATGATTCTGGCTCTTATATTTAGGTTTTTGATCCATTTTAAGTTGATTTTTTTTTATATGGTGTGAGGCAGGGGTCTGCCTCCATTCTTTTGCAAATGGATATCCAGTTTTCCTGGCACCATTTGTTGAAAAGACTATTCTTTCCCAATTGAGTTGTCTTTGTCCCTTGTCAAAAATCAGTTTAGCCATAAATGTATGGGTTGATTTCTGAACTCTTAATTCAATTCCATTGGTCTAAATGTTCGTCCTTGTGCCAATATCATGCTGTTTTGATGACTGTGGCTTTGTAATAAGTTTTAAGATTAGGAAGTGTGAGTACTCCAACTTCATTCTTCTTTTTCAAGATGGCTTTGGCTACTTGGGGCCCCTTATTCTTCCGTATAAATTTGATGATTGGCTTTTCCATTTCTGCAAAGAAGGTTGTTGGACTTTTGATTGGAATTGTGTTGAATTTGTAAATCACTTTGGGTAGAATTGTCATCTTAATATTTAGTCTTTTAATCCATGAACACAGAATGTCCTTCCATTTATTTAGGTCTTCTATGACTACTTTTAGCAATGTTATGGAGTTTTCTGTGTACAAGTCCTTGGTTAGATTTATTCCTAGGTATTTGATTCTTTTAATTGTTATTGTAAATGGAACAATGGAAAAATTTTGAATGAGGTAGATCTATAGGTATGTATACGTGGAAAGATGATCTTTATGCATTTATAAGTAAAACAATGTAAACTATTAAATAGTATATATAGTCAAAATTTTTGTAAAAATAAATAGCAACCATAAATCTTATTAGTATATGTAGAAAAAAGCTGGTGGTATATGCATAAAATTATAATCAATGATTTTCTAGGGGATAAGGTAGGTGGATGATAATGAATTCTCATATTACATGGTCTGCCTTTCTGCAATATTTTATTTTAGTAAAACTTTGCATTACATGTGTAATCAGAAAGAAAAATGGAAAAAAAATTAAGAGACTCTCCAAAGACCATGAGTAAAAAGTTTAGTCTCCCACCTCAAAGGTAAAATTTCCTGAAAGTTAAAGAAGCCAGATACTTCCCACTAAAGAAAATATTTTATACTCCTAAATCTAAAAGAATTACAGAAATATGGGCCTGATCCTTGGGCTCTGCCTTTCCCAAAAATAGAGTTTGGAATTGCAGGAACTGGACTTCCAAGCAAAGAGCCCGCTTGTTCATTAATATTGTTGGGCAAGAAGAAAATCCCCCAGTGACGTGAACCATGGTAAGAAGGTGCATTCACACCCAGAGAGCTTTCAGGAAACAAGATCCTCTCTTATCACCATCAACAAGGAGACTCACCTTTCACCAACTCATTGAATGAGCCCCTTTATTTCCCCTAAAGGCTCATAATACATTCTTTCCCTGTTTCTGCAGAATATCCAGGTGCCCCAGAATTTGGCACTGAGAAGCACAAGTGAAAACTTACTTGTTCACACTTTCATGAGAAACAGAACCTGAAATGGCAAGGCACTGAGAAAGGTAGGTGCAAAAGGATGAATGCAAAGACTGTCTGCTCTATTACTATGTTTTGAAATATACATATGTGTAGCCGTTGGGCAATTTGGTAATTATGAATTCCAAAAATATAATTTGATCATGCTTGTAAACTGGTCTGCTAATCTGGGCATGATTAAATTATGATTAGGGCGTTAACTGGGCCACGTCAGTAGGGCGTTGAGCCCCAACCCTTGGTGGGTGGGGGAATCAAATATAAAAGGCAAGGTAAAAGACAGAGAGAGCAGTTTTGATGTTGGAGTTCTGGTGAAGAAGGAGAGAAGGCCCCGGGATAGAGACAAGAAGGAGAGAAGACCCCAGGATAGAGACAAGCCGTTCACCTGAGAGTTCACAGCTGGACTTGTGGAGAGAAGCAAAGCCTAGAGAGCCTCATAGTCTACAGCTGACCTTGTGGAGGAAACAGGAGCTAAGCCTGGAAAGAAACGCAGCCCCGGGAAGAGAGGAACCCAAGAAGCCTGAACCCTGGCAAACGTCGGCAGCTGTCTTGCAACACGTGGCAATGGACTTTGGTGAGGGAAAAAACTTACGCTTTATGGCCTGGTAACTGTGGACTTCTACCCCAAATAAATACCCTTTATAAAGACCAATCATTTTCTGGTATTTTGCATTAGCACCCCTTTGGCTGACTAATACAATATGTAATATGTATTCTTTCTCATATATCATATATAGTCAGTAGAACGTTAAAAAAGGAAAGGGAAAGGATTAAATCTACCTCTGTACGTTCTACATCAGGTATAATAGGTCAGTCTTCAGCTGGTATATAAATACAGATGCATCTTTGGAGCCAGGAACTATCCTAGGCACCAAATAAGCAGTGGGCAAGTAAGTCCCTGCCCTTGAGGAGCTTATAGTTGACTTTTGGCCTCATGGAAGTGTGGAACACCATTCTGCCACCTATCATGGCAGCTTATATGTGGTTGGGGCTCAGCAAATGTTTACTAAATTACAAGGTTCATCTGTTGGAGGGATAGGAATGATTGTGCCGCTTGGCTGCCCTACCACTGGATGCTTTCCAGCCTCCCAAGCCTCCCACCATTCACCAATCCTTTTGCTACTCCCAGCTGCCTCATCATCCCGACTTCCTTTCCAAGGGCTCTTCACCCTCTCAGTCTGAAAATCATGTTTTCCACCACACCTGTCTCAAACCATCCTTTTCCATCAAATTCTCAGTAAAGTAGTTTGCATTCATTGGCTTCTTCTCCTCATCATGGCTTCTCTCTGTAATTCCTCATAATCTAGTTTTGACCCTCCACTAAAACTGCTTTCTTGAGAGTCACTTGAGACTCCTTCAAATCTAATGGCCTCCTCTCGTCCCTCTCTGATTATCCCTCTCTTATCCCTCTCTTGCATTAGACACTATTAACCATCCTTTTCTCAAAATTGGATATACATGACTTTGGATTCTCCTGGTTCTTCGTCCTCACAGATTGTATTGCAATCACATACCCTAGATCCTCTTCTCTTTTCCATTTTTAAATGTAGGCATTATCCAAAGCTAAGGCCTGTGTTCTCTTCCTCTCTCCTTCCTATGCTGACTGAGAACTATCATTTCAACACCCCCAACCCAGCCCCTTCTGGGCTCCAGATTTGCTACCTCAGCTCCACAAAAACATGCTGCTGATACTTCCTACTTCATGTAAATTTAAATCTCAAGAAATTAGCAACACCAACCTCCCAGATACCTGGGCTAGAAAACTCTAAGTCATATTCAGCAGATCACTTCCCTTCACTTCAGTGCCACTGGGCACAATGCACAAGTTTTTTAAGGACCTACCAAAATTCTTTAAAACTTGAAAAAAATTTACTGGCTCCAAAGTACAAAATTAAGTATAATTCCAAAATCCTTTCAAATGTTTTTGGACAGCAAAAAACCATTATATTTAATATGAGATACTGGCAAATTTTAATATGTTTGATCCTATATGTGGTGGGGGCTACAAACATCTATAATGAATCCTGCCTCACAGATACTTTGACTTCTCAAAATCTCTTGGAATCACTTCCTCCCTTCCATTCTCACTTACCTCGTTTAGACCTTCTTGAGCCCTTTGCTATATTTTCACAGTGTATCCTAAAACAATAGCTCATAGCAAACACATCATTCCCCTGTTAAAAAAAAAATTTGGTGGTTTTCCCAGGACCTGCAAGATAAACTGTAAGCTCTTTCCATGGCATTCAAGGTCTTCTACAGTATCGCCCCAACCTCCCTTTGGGGGCCTTTGCTTAAAGTATGCTCCCACTCAACCTCTGCCACAGCCCTATCAGACTCACCCTGTCCTACATGCCCCCATTTGCACACTGCCTGCCTTTGAACAGAGGGAATGCCCTCTTCCCTACTTGGCCAGGGGAAACCTTGTGCTTGTTTCAAGGGCCAATATAGATGGCTGCTCCTCAGTGAAGCCTGCCTTCCTTTGGTCCCCAGCCTAAAGGGATCCTGGCATCCTGTCACCCTGGAGCATTTTGTGTGTAGCTTCACAATGGCCCTTGCCTCACTCCACCTTGTTACATTTAGTTTCATGTGTGTCTGCTCTTCCCGGGAGACCATAAGCTTCTCAAGGACAGAGAACTGTGTTTTAGAGGATCATGTCTGTGTTTCCTACTCAGCCTAGCACATAACAGACAGTAATGTGTCCTGAAAAGGAGCCACTTCCTGGCCCAGCCTCCCTGCACCATTTCTGTCTCTGCTCCAGTGCCTACTTGGTCCTCCATTTCATTGCTCTGTGGGCGGGGGACTCTTAGCTAGGTCTAAACCAACAAAACTTGGAAACTATGAAGAACACTTTGCTTTGAACCTACCATAACATTCTTCCTAGTGTCTTAGATTTTAGACGGTGAGAAAAAGGATAGGCTTGGTGGTCAAGCAGATCTGAGTCCAAATCTGGAGTCTGGCACTGAATTTATTGCATGACCTTTAGCGAACTTGGCTTTAGCAGTCTCAGCCTCCTCATCAGTAAAATGAGAATAATATCTAACTCAATGGGCTGAGTGAGAATTAAAAGCGCTAAGGCTGGGTCTGGCGGCCGGGCGCATGGAGGGGCCGCCGGGGCCCGCGGGCGGACACGTGTCCCTGCACAACTTCAGCGCGAGGCTGTGGGAGCAGCTCGTCCACTTCCACGTCATGCGGCTGACGGACTCGCTCTTCCTGTGGGTGGGGGCCGCGCCGCACCTGTGCAACCTCGCCGTGGCCATGTGCAGCCGCTACAACTCCGTCCCTGTGTCCACCTCCCTCCTTGGGGACTCTTCTGACACGTCGTCCTCGGGCCTGGCCCAGCGCTTAGCCAGGAAGACCAACAAGCAGGTGTTTGTCAGCTATAATCTTCCCAACACAGACAGTAGCTTTGCCTTTTCTGGTAGAAAACAGGATCAAAGAAGAGATGGAGGCCTTCCCAGAGATGTTCTAGCTGCCTGGCGGAAGTGAGGATTTGTAACTTATGTATGATATAATTTTTAAATAAACTGATTGCATTCCAAAAATAAATAAATAAATAAATAAATAAATAAATAAATAAATAAATAAATGAGCTAAGGCATTTAAAGCCACTAGCATGGCACCTGGCATATGACAGGGCCCACAAGTAAGTAGTAGTGACAAACAGAAGCAGAATCTCAGATTTCTCAAACCCTTTGGGCCATGTGACCTTGTCAGAAGTCACTCCCCTTCATGGAGGCATGTGTTAAACACAGGTTTTTTTTACATCGGCATCAAGACGGCAGGACTCAAATTCCATGGTGCTGCTTATAATTTTGAGAGTCATCATGGAGGAATAGGAGTGCAAGACACTATGCAGCTGCTAAAAATGGAAGAGATTGATCTCTATGTCCTGATATAGAAAGTTGTCCAAGGTGTTTCATTAAGTGGAAATGGCAAGTTGCAGTACAGTAGGAAAAATAAACATACATAGATATATTTACATAAATATGTATATATAGAGAGAGAGAGAAATATCCATACATACAAGTACAGATACAAACATATGTATATCTATGTGCATATATCCGTATCTGCCTAGAAAATCTCTAGAGGGCTATACAAGAAATTATTAATAGTGGTTACCTCCAGGAAACGGGTCTAAAAGTGCCATTTATACTCTGCTATACTGTTTGAATTATTTTTACCATAGGTAGGTATTCATTTTACAATTTTTAAAAACTAGTTTTTAAAAAAGTGTACAAGAGGAATAAAAAGAAAGAGGAGAGAGAGAGCAAGAGGACTAGACTATGCATGGGAGACCTGGATTCCACTTAGAGTCCTGCAACTAACTAGCTGTGCAGCCTCAGGCAAATCACCTCCCCTGTGCAGAGATCTTCCTCACTGGTAAAATAAGGGAGCTGAACCAGCCACCCTTCTGGAAAGATGTTAGATGGTGTATGCCAGGTGCTCTGAGTACATTTTATCCATATAACATCTCTTTTTGAGAAATTTTGATTTTAAAAATGAAAAAAGATTTTTAAAAAAGGAAAACACATCCACTTTCATTTTGACCCCCTTCACGTTTCAATGAGAAAGCATTCACACCATTTTACAGACAGAGAAACCAAGTATAGACTATAAAGACCATCTGCCAAACAAATACGTGGTTCACCAGACTCTGCTGTTTGCAAAGAGTTATGAGTGCCAGGAGTTTTATAGCTCCCAATTCATTCTGTGCCTTTTCTGCAAAAGATGCACAAGGTTTATGAAAAACAAGCAGAAGGCACTCTTTGCTGGTGAAAACAGGGTGAGATGTAAAGTGACTTCGTCTGGGTCAGAGCATAAACAAAGCTCGCTCCCAGCACATTTAGGAAGTGAGTATTGAACCCTTGGGATCAACCTTGCATCCCTCCCCCACCCAGACTGAAAGCTTCACCTTGAAGACGCATTTCACTGCAGTCATTTTCTGAGCAGTTTCTGGGTCAGAAGCAGTGAGAGCAGCTAGACCACGGCTGCTGGTTGAGTTGCTACATTGAGGGCATGGTACTGAGTTACGGGCTTGACTATGCCCAGAGCTCACCCAGCACCGCTGCGAGAAGAGCTGGGCTAGACCAGACCCATCAAGTATTTTTCCAGTCTTCTGGGCAAAATGACTTCACACAGCCCTGAAATGCAAACGACCGGGCTTGTCCTCCCAAGTATGGGTCTCTGCCTTGCCAAGGGCACTAACTTCCCTCCCCAGAGCAGTTTGCTTTGAATCTCTATGGTACCTCACTCCCTATCCTTGTAAACAGTTCCATTCTTCTCATACTTTCACATACGGAGGGGCTCTTCTGCTTCAGACTTTATGGCAAACATTTGGGCATAAAGATTTCCCAACAGTTGCAGAAAGCAGGTACTGAATGCACGTATCCGCTTTGTGGAGAAAGGCAGGGCCTGATCTGTGAACCATGAGCCTGAGCCTGGATTTTAAATAAGACCAGAGCACAGCTAAAACACAAAAAAAGTAAACCATTCCTGAAAGCATGGGGCTGGGCCACAAGCAGTAGACATTCTACTGGTGACCTTTGCTATGGCGCCAGGTAATTCTTGAGACAGGATGAGGAACACTCACGTCCATGGCATTCTAGAGCTTCTAGAAGCTGCTGTTAGTTGGCCCCACTCTCACTGTCACCTCTGGATCAAGAGTGCTGACTGCTGTCTGCTTATCACCGGCCTCATTATGCCCAATAGAACACACTGGCATCTCTGGTTGTCTCAGCCGAGTCCCTTCTTTCATCTCTCTAGCCTGCAGGTCCTTCTCATAGGACCTAACTTTGTCCCTGCTCTTTATCCCAGGCACATTTTTCCAAGGCCTCTTGAGGCCTTTCCATTCTTCAGTTCATCTCAGACCCTCTCCACATATTTATAAAGGCTCTCCATGCATCGCCTCCGGAAGCTAAACACCAGCTCCTGTCCACCACTGGGCACAGAACAAGGCAAAAGATGAGAGCAGTTGGATTGCAGTGGGAGTGGGCCTATGACAGAGAGTTTTGTTGAAAGAACAAAACATATTCAAAGGCCTGAGCAAGCAGTATTCCGATGAGTCCAGGCCCTAGTGAAACTCAGTTTTTGTCCGGGTAAGGGAGAAATGAGGGCAGAACAAACAAACCAATAAATACTATAATATTTTACAAGGTAGTTTCTACCTTGACTTGCCTTGAGGAGAAACAAATAAACAGAAAAAGAGTAAATGTACCCAGAAAAACCAAACCTCTATACAGGAAAGTGTGTTTTGTTTTTTTTTCTCTGAACTATTTTCTTAACTCTTTACTATTATAAAACAAATCTGTGTAGATCGGTTTGAAACACCCACTCGAAGAACCTTTCATAGCTGCATTCTGAGGGTCAGCCTCAAACATTCATGGAAAAATGAGGTGGGAGTGACTGTATTCTGGATGAATAACTAAATTTTTCTAGCAACAGACATATTCTGATGATGTAAGGGAAAATCAGCTGTTGCTTTTCCTTCTGATAAGCAGGGAATATAGATGCAGGAAGATAGCCTCAACTCAGGTCTAAAACATTCCTCTTCACACCCTGGCCCCCTACCCCACCCCATTAATAGTCTTCCATTAACCCTTCTTCATAATCTTCTATAGGTCAAGCAATTTTGGATTTTTTATGCTGCTGAATATCCTTGAGACCTCCCCTCTATCTAATTCGACCAGCATTTATTGAGCACCAAACCAGAGCCAGACACTAATTGGACACCAGTGTCCTAGGGGGCACAGATGTCTTCCCTTCTTCAAGGAACTCATCATCTAGAAGAGTCAAACCTTATACATGGCCGAGCAGGCTAAAATGTGGAAAGCAACCACATAGGAACTCAGACGATAGTACATGTATCTTCCTATGTTGGGTGAGGCAGTGGGGAGGGAACGGGGTTTCTGGAAAGCTTCAAGAGGTCTTACGTTTGAGTGGGGCCTTAAGGGACATATGTGTAAGAAATCAGGGCTAAGGAAAAGGGAAAAGACATTCCAGGCAGAGGAAACAGCAGAAGCATGAAAATGCACCTCAAATTTAGAAGGCATCCAATTTGGAGTAAAGAGAGAGAAAGACTGGGAAGGGAGATGGGAATAGGTTGCAAAGGTCCCTGCCTGCCTTGTTTACACTTTATTTTTGGGCAATGGGGAACCATGGAGAGTTTTAAAGCAGTGGAAAGACTCAGTCAGACTTATTCTTTAAAAATAATTCTGAGGTCAGGGTGTAGGATGGATTAGAAAGACACTGAATGGTCTAGACTGGACACTGAAGACATGAAGGCCAGTTATTCCAAAAAAAAGATAAAATAGTGACAGTGGAAATTGAAAAAAGAAAACTAATTTGAAATTTTTAGAGGAAAAATGAATAGGAGCTGGCAGCCAACTGAAAGTGGAAGTGTGAAGAGAAGAAAAACTAAAAAAGTTGCTGAGGTTCTTAGTTGGGGGGGAGAGTGACAATATTAACCTAGACAAGTAAAAGGCAGAAAAGCAGATTTGGGGGTGAAGGAGGGACCTGAGAGGTCCCACTGAAACATGGTACAACCAAATGAAGACAGAAGACTGCTGTAAGCAGATGTGGCGCTGAGGAGGGGCTTGGCTAGAGATAAAGATATAGATGCACTGGCAAGCCCAATGATTAAAAGCAGGTAGAGGGCAAGGAACAAAACATGAGTAAGAAACAGTGGTAAGCAAGCTAAAGGGAGCCCGGGTCCCAGAAGCCAAGGGAAGGCACAGTTTCAAAGCGAGAGTGGTTAACCATGTCAAATACTGCAGAGAGATCAGGGAAAATCAGGTCTAGAAGGAGGCTATCACATTTGACAACAACTCAGACCTTTTCTAAAGCAGTTTTAGCACAGGGATACGGGGAGATGCCTATGACAGTGGGTGTATTGTGCAGAACTAATTAGCATCTTCATCCTCAGATGTCAAAGAACTATGTCAGAAGTAACATTCAGAACATTAATTATTTATAGTATTTTTAAAAAGCTAATAAAGGAGATTCAGCCTATTAGGCTAAATCATTGCAAATACAAAGCAGCATAAAAAGGTATACAACTAATTACCTCTCTAATTTCAGGCCATTAAAGATACAGGGTAAAACAAACAAACAAACAAAAACTCTCAGAATTAAGAGCCAGGGAATGTTGACCTGCCCTCAAACATGGGCAAGAACAGAGGTTCACACACGTGCTCTGGAAAAGACACAGGTGGGTTCAAACCTAGCTTTGACCTTACAAAACGTATAATCCTGGGTAAGTTAACTTCTCTAATCCTAATTTTTTCATTTGTTAAATTAGGATAGTAATAGTATGGGTATGATATTTAATAAATATATTTCAAAGCTCTCAGCACAGTGCCTGGCATGTACATTCTCAATAAATGTTAATTTATTATCATCATAAATTCATTATTATAATAGTGCTTCACTTCCAAGTTAAAATATATATATAAAAACTCATTCAGGGAAGGTTTAGATCACAGAAGGGTTACAAGGGGGGCTGCAGTGGATTATTGGTGGGGGTTGTCTGGGATGGGGGATTCATGGGAGTAAGTCCATCTGAATATACATGAAAGACATATAAAATTGTTCAAATGATCAAGGGATGGGGCATGGTCACGGTGGGTAGACAATTACTCAATAAATGAGGGAATCTGAATTCCCAGCCTGGAGAGCTCTGCTATATTCCCCAAGGGAGCAGCAACAGTCCCCTGGGTGTAGAGGCTGTGTCTGGCAAAAGAGGGTGGCCCACTGATGGGTTCTTGTTATTGAGGACTAGCCTTATGAGTATTTGCTCTTCTAATTGAAACTTAGCCTACTGTTATGGGGTGCCTAAGGGTTGCCACCTGAGAGCCTCCTTGTTGCTCAAATGTGGCCTCTCTCTAAGCCAAACCCAGCATATGAATGCATTACCCTCCCCCCAACGTGGGACATGACTCCCGGGGATGAGCCTCCCTGGCAACGAGGGATTAATACCAAATGCCAACGGGCAACCCATTGGAAAAAGACCTTGAATAAAAGGGGGAAAAGGTAAAGAAAAATGAGTTCACGTGGCTAAGAGACTTTCAAGAGAGTCGGGAGGTCATCCCAGAGGTAATGCTTACGCACACCTCAGTAGGATCTCATAGAACACCAAAGTGGATATCACCCCACACAGAGGGACCCCTGAGGGTTCTGGAAACCCCCAGGTCCTATATAAGTGGGGATAGTCCCAGAGATTGATGCCTAATTAGTGGGCTCTTCAGTGGAATCTGTGCTCATGAGAGTGACAGAGTTGGACCCAAATAAGTCCTCCCTGCACATGGTCCATCAGTCCCTTCTATTCAAACCTATATGTGATGCTGGAGTTGTTAGTGTACTTCCAGAGACTGAAGCCTCTGGCCTACCTATGTGCCAGCTGTGCCTGAAATCTCAGTGGAGCTGCAACTCCTACCCTACAGCTCAATGGACTCATCCAAGTGGCCTGGCGAGGAGACGACAATGGGCAACGGCCATCCCAGGGAATGGAGAGGGCCTGCAGCTGCAGGCAGGATAAACCCATCCACAGTATATACGGGATATAAGCCCTCTCTCACTCGGAGGTGGAGTGGACATCACCATCCCAGTCCCCTCAGGATTGGCGGAGGAGCTGTGGACTAGAGTGGACTTGGTGGTGTTCTGTTGTAGACATATTATGATTCAAGCAATGGAAGAAATTGTAACAGTGAGGTGGAGCCGGTGGCCACTGGACGTTTTGGGGGCAGGGAGAGGAGGGGCAGTTGAAATACAGAGGCTTTTTTGGGACTTGGGGGTTGTCCTGAGTGGCGTTGCGGTGACGGATGTAGGCCATTTTCCATCAGCATATACCATGCAGAACTGTGTAGGAGAGAGTGTGGTCTATGATGTGAATGGTGGTCCATGCTCAGTGGCAAGGCCCCAGGATGTGTATTTCCATTGCGGGTGTTGTGCCACACTGATGAAGGATGGTGGTGTGGGATGTTGTTGGAGATGTGGGAGGTGGGGAACATGGGAATCCCTGTAATTTCTGAGTAATATTTAGGTAATCTTAGCACCTTTAAAAATACATATATATATATAAAATAACATTTATGTAAACAAATGCACATACATGCATATGTATTTATATATCATTTTACAAATATTTGTATGTATTGTAAAAAATTTGATTTTTACCCACATTAAAAAAAAATAAAAAAAATAAAATAAAAACACATAAAGCAAATTCATAAAGAAAAAAAAAAAACTCAGTTGCATGTGATTTCAAGGATTCATTCTTTAATTTTTAAATCAATAAATATTTCTGAGGCACTCCACCCCCCCC
>JAQZBX010041302.1:0-22386 GCA_029593785.1 Cabassous unicinctus
TCTGCTTATCTGCTCGTCTTCTCTTTAGGGGCACTGGGAATGGAACCCGGGACTTCCCATATGGAAGGGAGGTGCCCAATGGTTTGAGCCACTTCCACTCCCACATGTTGTGTCTCTCATTGTGTTTCCTTGTTGTGTCTCTTCATCGCGTCAGCTTATTGTGCCAGCTCGCCGTGTCAGCTTGCTGTCTTACTCATCTTCTTAGGGAACCGAACCTGGGACCTCCCGTGTGGTAGGCGGGCACCCAACTGCTTGAGCCACATCCACTTCCCATAGGCAAGCTTTTTAGAATCACGTCTAAGGAATTATATCACCCACCATCTCTTTCTCTTCCGGTCTCTTCTTGAGTGTCTTGCCTCTTCCCTCTAATGCCAAAACTCAGGGAATACGAGATCCAAAAGGGCCTTAGAGACTGCGACCAACACCCTCGTTTAACAGCTAGGGAGTAGCAGTGAGATGCTCCTTCATGATATGACAGTCACCCCGTCTAACCTGGCATGCCATCTGAGCTATATGTTCATATTTACCTGGGCCTTAAAGTTTGAATTGGAAAAACAATAACATGTACCTTATTCTGACAATGGTGGTGGTTTACTTTTGATCCAAAAGAAGAACTGGCAGTGTAAGCCAGCCTGTTAGTGGACGGCTCTCCAGCCTGCTGTAGGAGAACTTTCTGGTGCCATGCTCTTGGCAGGAGAGAATTAATAGAGCAGCTTCCTTTTTCTGCCCTTTTAATGAACAAAGCCACCTGGACTGAAATGCCCTGGAGATGATAGTGTGGCCTTGGCCCCATTTGTTGAGCTGTGTTTGCAGAGTAGCTTGCTGTTAGGTTCTCTTTTAGAAGACAGAGCCTCGGTATGGTTGTGTTGGCTTCATCGTTGCGTCTTCGGACACTCCTCACCCTTCCCTCCGCCTCTCCTAGGTGTGTGACGAGGACTGGCATCACTACGTCCTCAACGTGGAATTCCCGAGCGTGGCTCTCTACGTGGACGGTGTTTCCCACGAGCCCTTCTCCGTGACTGAAGATTACCCACTTCATCCCTCCAAGATGGACACTCAGCTCGTGGTTGGAGCTTGTTGGCAAGGTAACGGCATCGGCACTGCCCGCCTCCAGGTCTCGGGAATTAAGTAATGCCTTTTTACCAGGGTGGCGGACTCTTCCTAGAGCCTCCCACCCTTTGCCCTCGTTTCCTTTCTCTTTCCCTTCCCTTCCCCGTGCGTAGCCTTTGTAAGGGGTCGCTGCTGGGGCTACTCAGTGTAGCTCTGTCGCTGGATGCTCGATAAACGAGCTTCAGGACCGAGGCCCAGCGACGCCTTGCCTGGGAGGGAGCGGGGCACCAAGCGGGTGCGCAGCGGGGGAGCCATCGTATGAATCAGTCTGTTTATTGGAAAGTGGACAAGTACAGACCTCCTCCAGAGGCCACGGCAGTAGGCAGAGGACCCGGAGGACCTGTCTAAGGCGTTTCGCGCTTGCTGACCTGGCGCTGTTCACCTTTAACAAGCGTGGAGTAGGAGGGGATTCTGTGGCACGCTCGGCTGCAAAGGCTAGGGATGCTACCAAGCGCTTGGGAAAAATCAGTTACAAATTGGGAAAACCCACTGTCTTTCTGATTTGTAAAATGTAGAGCTTGGAAGTGGCATGGATTTCAGAAAAATCCAAATAGGCTTATGATGGCAACCACCACCCAGCACTACCAGACTGTGAGCTGCTATTTACACACGCACACATATATGGACACATACACATTATCTCATTTGGTCCTTTCGATAGCTCTGAGGTTGAAGTTATTTATAGCTCTGCTTTATAGCTGAAGAAACTGGGATTTAGAGAATTAAGCAACATGCCCAGTGTTACGTGGTAAAGCTTAGGAAACCCCTTCTCAGTATAATGTCTTTTTAATCTATCAAATAAAAATACATAGGAACTCAGAGGTAACCAGTTACATTTAAGTTATCAAAATACTAAAAGAATAACCTTGTAAAATAGTAACACCCAAGCTGTTTCATTAGTAAACAAAGAACAGGATTTGCAGCTGGTCTAATGACTGTCTTACTTGAGCCGTCATGGATGTGAATGACCTTGTGTGACGTCTGCAACAACGAGAGCACGGTAGAAGGACGTGTGTGGTTTCTGTTGGTGACAGTCTCAGCTAGTGCCAATACTACTGTGGCCTGTTGCCTGCATTTGTAACTAAAGGAAATGCTAAATTCCCAAGACAGATTTGCTTACTTTAGGAGAATTTTCATTCCATAATTTTCCTGAGGATTCTTCCAGATAAAAACGATTTAATTTTGGTGACTCTTCATCTGTGAGAAAATGGAACCTGAGACCAAGGACTGAGGAATAAACTATTGGGCATCTAAGAATTTCTTAGTTGATATTCTTAAAATTTCAATTCAGCTTTGCTTCCCAAGTTAAACAACAATTTTTTTAAACATGAGAATAAAAATACCTGTGTAAACCTAAAAAGTTATTCTTACAGGGGGCGGATGTGGCTCACATGGTTGGGCGTCCGTCTCCCATATGGAGGGACCTGGGTTCAATCCCTGGGACCTCCCGATTAAAAAAAAAAAAGTTATTCTTAGATTCTGGGAGCTTTGCTGCAGTGGTGAGAATAAATCACCACATCCCGCCTCTACCTATCCTGTTTTCTGCTCATGCCACGCTCTCCTGCCATCCACTAGCAGTAACTTCATTTACTCTCACCTCTTTCTACCTCAGCCCTTTCCACATCCCCAACCAAACATAAAGTCCTTTCCAATGCAGCTGATGCGGAGGAGGATCTCTTTTCTTTCTTTGAATGAATCTGAAATCACTTTCCTTGCACATTGGCCACAGAGAGCCTGGCCATGGGCAGCGGGCTCATGTCCCTCAGGCCGAAAGGTCGTCTCTAGCAGAGGGGTGGAGGCGGCAGACGGGCCACACCACACCTGTGCTCACCTGGCCCCGCCCAGGCTGTGCCTGGCGCTCTGCTGCCGTGGAGAGTC
Source organism: Cabassous unicinctus (assembly GCA_029593785.1). NCBI lineage: Eukaryota > Metazoa > Chordata > Mammalia > Cingulata > Chlamyphoridae > Cabassous > Cabassous unicinctus. Next base: position 2,989 of record JAQZBX010041302.1, read on the forward strand.
TGTCAGTCTGTCGGCCCCAGGAGCGGGCCCTGCGGGCCTGGGTCACGAGCCAGAGACGGCCAGGCCCCCGGCAGCGGCGGCCTTCTCCCTAACCCCGGTCCCCCTGCCTAGTTCACAGGAAGTCACACGTGTCTGCTTTTCTCTCACTCGGAGGTTGAAGGCCAGACAGACGCGAGTGGGTTCAGAGCTTTTATCTTGCGCGATTGCGGCCTCGGGCTCTGGGCCCTTACGTGCCCTCCCGTTTTGCCCGCACGAAGTGGCTTCCCTTTGGGAAGCGAGGCACCGCCGCCCGGGCTGGGTGTGTGCGTCTGGCGCCGCCCTCCTTGGGGAGTCCTATCAGTAAGCAGTCCAGGCTGACGAGGCTGGTGTAGTAGTTTGAATCTAACTGTGTTTCCACCAGGAGGATGTGGGAAGATGGAATTAAAGAATACAAAAGATGCCTGGGCGGGGCGGTAAATACCCCTTCCGGGAAAAGGTGATGGGGCCCCCTGGGTGTGGGGTGTGTCCCCAAGTGGACACGAGGGGGAGTTTTTCCTTTGTGTTCCGTATTTGGTAGCTTCGAAACTAAGTTTCAAGGCCCAGCTTGAAGGCCCTAACCTCTTGGTCCTTTTCTATTGTCTTTGTCTTGCTTTTCTACAGAGTATTCAGGAGTGGAAAGTGACAATGAAACTGAGCCTGTGGCCCTGACCTCTGCAGGTTGCTGGATTTTTTTTCCCTCCAGTTCACTGTTGTGTTTCCTTTAAAGATGACACATTGGTTCATTCCCCATTTCGCATGAAATGCCCGAGTTGCACTTTGGTCCGGGACCATCTGAGCTGCTTCTTGGCTTACCTCTGTCTGCATCGTGCACCCCCATTGCTTCACGGGCTCCCCTCCTCTGCCTGTTCTGACCCCCACCAAAGTGGGCACAAGTGACTCACTCATGCAATGCACTAATGGATTGCCTTCCTCCTCATCGAATTCCACCCTGATCCCACTGCGGGAGGCTCCCTGTTGGAATCTCACAGGGCAGGTTCTGGAGGCTGCTCATGGCCCTCATGGGGAGGAGCCACAAGGCAGGAAAAGACCCGTTTCTAGGTATTCCCTCCTGACTGCTATTACATGTGAAGTGTATGTTTCTTAGAAATCTCGATCCCTGGCGGTGATTGAGTGTCGCAAGTCCCTGTCGGGAAATGAGACGTGCTGCTCAGTGCTGGCCTCTCCTCCTGCACCAGTTTCAGAGCAAGTCCACCTGTTCCTGGACTTTGGTCTTCCTTGTGCCATCTTCCCTGCCCAGCTGCCCTCAGCAGCAGGAGGCAGGAGTGACGTGGCTCAGGAACGTAGTAGGTCATGTAAAGGGCCTCGAGACGAGGCTTTGAGGTGCAGGGGGCGAGTCTAGGCAGCACTTCCATTTTTCTAGTCATGTTTGTGTAGGTTCATCTCCAAATTCATGTGTATTCCCAGAGTATTTCTCAATTAGGAAAAGGAACCTTTAGTGTGATCCAGCCCAAGGAGAAGGAAGAGGTTCAAGAGGCTGGGTGTGGTCGAAGTGGCAGCTCTGCACCGTGGTGACGCCCCTGGGGGGTGGCCGGGTGGGGGGTGCTCAGGGGGCCTCTCAGCTCCTGGGCTTAGGGTGAGGGACCCCCGACTCCTCTTTCCTCCAGGCCATACGCATGACCATCAGCGATTCCATTTCTCATTGCACCTCGTGTAGACCGCCAGGCTAACAGGAGGGCATGCACTAACCCGCACGTCCACACATCCAGCTGCGCCACCACTAACACCGCGCTCAAGAGCGATGCCGGCAGCCCTGGCTGCACCTGAAACCTTTTGCTCTTTTCCCTGTTCCAAAGGTGGTGACCTGCACATGACCCAGTTTTTCCGAGGTAATCTGGCTGGCCTAACGATCCGAGCTGGGAAACTGGCGGATAAGAAGGTGATTGACTGTCTGTACACCTGCAAAGAGGGGCTGAACCTGCCGGGCCCTGAAGACAAGGACAAATCCGTGAAGGTAACGTGCCCGGGGTCAGCCGTCCTTCACCTGCGCGGCGTAACTGGGCTTCCCGAGCCACAGAGGGCTAAGGATGCAACCTGTGGTTTAAAACGTCTGCACTTTAGGCATTCCTATCCTGTGAGAGAGGGTTTTGTCATCCTTTGCGATACACGAGCTTTGCTTTTTCAAGTCACCAGTTCAAACTGATCCCAGGCGAAAAGCATCCGTGGCTGTCAGCTGTCTGCAGTTAGCGCTTATTCCTGCCCTCTCCCGGCCTGGCGTGATTTCAGGTCCACGCAAACCCCAGCCGCGCGGTGTTGACCCTGGAGGGAGAGGACATCGGGGAGCTGGAGAAGGCCTTGCAGCACATCTCCTACCTGAACTCGCGACAGTTCCCCACACCCGGGATCCGGAGACTCAGAATCACCACCACGGTCAAGTACGTCCTGGTTTCTGCCAACACACCTGTCTTCTTAGCTCGTGACATTTGAGAAGATAACGTGTGTCTAGATTTTTAAAGAAAACCTCCCCCGCCCTTCTGTGAGGAAAGGTGAACTGTCGCTCGCTACCAAAACAGCTGAGTGAGAGATTTGAAGGAGGTGACTGGCCTTTGACGTATGTTCCTGAAAGGCCACGCCTTCTGTCCCCTCCAGGTGGTGGAATCCGGGTGGATTCCACCTTCACATGCCTTTGTCCCAGGTGGGGTTCCGAACCGGCCCCAGCCTTGACCCCCCCCTTTCCGTCTGCTTCCTGCCGGCAGGTGCTTTAACGAGGCCGCCTGTGCTCCGGTCCCCCCGGTCGAAGGCTACGTGGTGGTCTTAGAGCCCGAGGAGCCCAAGATCAGCCTGAGCGGGGTCCACCATTTTGCTCGCGCGGCTTCTGAATTTGAAAGCTCGGAGGGGGTTTTCCTTTTCCCCGAGCTGCGGATCATCAGCACCATCACGAGAGAAGTGGACCCCGAAGGGGACGGTGGCGAGGACCCCACAGGTACGGGCCCTTCTGCAGGGGATGGTGTCCCTCTCCCGGCTGGGGCCGCAGTTGAAAGCCCACCGCTGCCGCTTGCCTCCTGGGCTCCTTTTTCCGTGGGATTTTGGGAGATTTTAATGCGTGTGTTGCTATCCTTGGGTCTGCTTCTGGAATCTGACCCCCCCGCCGCTCCCGTGAGGACGAGCCAGCAGGCGCTCCGAGGGGCTGGCCACGCTGCCTCCAGGCGCTGCCATTTCACGTTGGGCCGTTTTTACAGTTCAAGAGTCTCTGGTGTCCGAGGAGATCGTTCATGACCTGGACACCTGTGAGGTCACGGTGGAGGGAGAGGAGCTGAACCAGGAGCAGGAGAGCCTGGAAGTGGATGTGAGCCGCCTGCAGCGCAAAGGCATCGAAGTGAGCAGCTCTGACCTGGGCATGGTCCTGACAGGTGAGCGGGCGTCCGGGGGGAGGGAGGGGAGCCACCCTCGGGCAGGAGCGGGGGGACGTCAGGTGCGTGAAGGCACCCCCAAGAGGGAAAGCGCCAACGCAGGTGACCTGCGGACCGACCACGCCCGTGCTCCCGACGGAAGCTGCCAGCGGTCTTGTCGCGTCTCTGCCCCGCAGGCGTGGACACCATGGCCAGCTACGAGGAGGCGCTGCACCTGCTGCGCTATCGCAACTGGCACAGCAGGGCCTTGCTGGACCGGAAGTTCAAGCTTGTCTGCTCGGAGATGAACGGCCGCTACGTCAGCAATGAATTTAAGGTGGAGGTGAGTGCAGGTGCCCGCCTAGAAGGCCGGCAGTGGCCGTCAACACGTGCCCTGACTCCCAGCCTTTCTGGAGCAGGCGTGGGGCCTGCTGTCCTGACTCATCCCGGGGCACTGACCTTTCCCAGCCCAGGTCCTGCCACAGGTTTGGGGTGACGGGTCCCAGGCCTCCTCAAGCAGAGAGTTGGCGCCTGTGGGAACTTCTGGGGGCGGTCCAGTGCCCCTGGGGAGGGGAAGGGGTGCTTCCTGAGCTTTCACACGGGAGCAGGACATGAGGACGCTGTGTGCGAAGGGGCAGCACCAGGGAACCAGAGGTTCTTTGTCTTCATGGGGAAGTCTTGGTGCAGGGTGAGGCCGCGGTGCCGGGACCAGCACCGGCCAGACTCGCTGCAAGGCCAAGTGAGAAGCTCAGCCCGCTCTGAGACCCTCCACAGACCTGCCTGTAGCCTCTTCATCACTCAGGGCTTCCGTGGTCCGGAGAAATGGACCAAAGTTATTCTAGCCATAGAACATTTTCCCCGTGACCCGAATAGCAGCAGAAGGCGAAATCCACAGTGCTGAAGAATCAATGAGTATTTTTTCTGAGCCAAAGGGTATCTGACTTGAACGGAACTAGATGGTGGCAGCTCTGTGGTCACGTGGCTGTGGAGGATAGTTGAGGCCAGTGCTTCTCAAACTGCCTAGGGCGCAGGACCAGTTGTTTGTTCTTTTCCAATCTGTTGTGGATGGATTCTTTTATAAAATCCAGTAAAACCAACTCTTAGAAAAGCAGTGTTTGTCTGGATGCGTCAGCTATGGCGAGTTGCCACAACAGATGCTCAGCGCAGACTCTGGCCCTCTGTCCACTTCTCGGCGGGGTGCGCAGACCGGCGCTGGCCCGGTGGCCACGCTCGGGGTGGCCCCAGCCATGCGCCATCTCGCGTGCGTGCAGAACGTGGACGGCCAGTAGCCCCCCTCTCCTTGTGCGGCAGGTGAATGTGATCCACGCAGCCAGCCCCATGGAGCACGCCAGCCACATGGCTGCCCAGCCGCTGTTCGTCCACCCCGAGCACCGCTCTTTCGTGGACCTGTCGGGCCATACCCTGGCCAGCCCTCACCCATTCGCAGGTAGGGCCGTGGGGAGCAGCCTTTGACAGCTGCGCAGGGCCAGGGGGGCCGCCCCTGCCCCCTGCCTGAGGGAGGGAGGGCGGGGGGGCCGCAGGCACGCACATCGCCGCGCTCGCCGCGGCCCCGGTACACCGCGGCGTCATCTCCCCCGTAGCTCACGAGGGAGCCGGCGTGCTTGAGGCACGGCCACAGGGCCGTGCAGGGCAGAGCCGGACTCGACCCCCGGTCCTTGGGGATCCGGTGAGGCACCCGAGCAGCCCGTTCTGGCTGACGGGCGTCCTGACCCTCATTTCCATCTCTCCATGCCCCCGCAGTCGTCCCCAGCACAGCCACCGTGGTGATCGTCGTCTGCGTCGGCTTCTTGGTTTTCATGATCATCCTGGGGGTGTTTCGGATCCGGGCCGCGCATCAGCGGACGGTGCGGGACCAGGACGCAGGGAAGGAGAGCGAGATGGACTGGGACGACTCTGCCCTGACCATCACCGTGAACCCCATGGAGGTAGGCAGGTGGCGGCCGAGGGCGCGGCGCTGTCAGGGCCCCACGCCCACAAAGCCGCGGGGGGTGGGGGGTGGAGCCAGCGCGATGCCTTCTCACACAGCACCCCCGCCCACCCTGCACGGCGGGCGGCCCTGTTCCTCGGATGGGCCAGCGGAGGCTCCCAGACGCCTCGCCCAGGGCAGACAAGCCAGAGGCGGGAAATGGAGCCCCCGCCCTGCCGCCTCCTACGCTCCAGCTCTTCTCTCTTCTGTGCCACCGGGACGGAGGCACCAGCCGTGCTTCTGTCTTCCTTGTCACCATCTCACTGTGGAGGGTGACTGGCCAAGGGTGTCTGCCTTCCTCTGGCTCCTGGCAGCCAAGCCCCGGGTGGCCGGGCGCTGAGCTGGCATGGGAATGGGGCGGGCAGGCGACTGGACTCAGCACCGTGTCTCTGTCAGACGTACGAGGACCAGCATAGCAGTGAGGAGGAGGAGGAGGAAGAGGAGGAGGAGGAGAGCGAGGACGGCGAGGACGAGGACGACATCACCAGCGCAGAGTCCGAAAGCAGCGAGGAGGAGGAGGGGGAGCACGGAGACCAGCAGAACGCCAGCAGGCAGCAGCAGCTGGAGTGGGACGACTCGACCCTCAGCTACTGACCGCCGCTCCCTCGGCCGCTCGGTGTCCTTCCTGCTTCAGATGACCCGCCTGCCGTCCGTTCCTCCAGCCCCCGGGATCCCCGATGTGTAAAGCCGTGCAGCCAGGAGGTCTGCAGAGCCTCCCGCTGCTGACCGTCCGCCCCGTGCTTGGTGTTAGGTCACAGGCTGCCTCCCGCCCTCTGCCTCCTAAGTCACCTGGCCTCCCCTGCCCAGCGTCTCGCTCTGCGCTGTGACCCCCCCGGCCCCACGCACTGTCCAGAGTCTCCTGGCCAGCGCGAGGACGCCACCCGCTCGTGCCCTCGGAAAAGCCGCAGGGACTGGGCTCGTGGACGTAGGCGGGCGGTGGCCCACTCTCCCCCTGGTCATCGTTGCTTTTCTTTTTTTAAAAAAGGTTTTATTTTTTCCAAACTAGTGCATGTATAAAATGGCAGAATGGGGTTTAATATGTAGATGATTAACTGACTTTTTAATATTTTGTAAATAAATGGGAATTCTGTTGTGTCCTTTGTGCTAGTGTAATCAAGGACTGGAATTTAAAGTGAAAACCAGATTACTGAGGGCGGCTGAGCCCCTTGTGGGCTCCCCGCTCCCAGCGTCCCACCCACGCCCCCAGGGAACCGGGAGGAAGGAGCCTGCCTGCTTCAGGCCCCTCTGCACCTGGGCTCAGCGGGGGGCATGGGCGTTGGCGTGCTGCTCAGTGGGGGGGCCAGATCGGGGGCCCCTCTTTGGAGGCTGGAAGTAGGCAGGTCTTTGGAATTCAGCCTGTTTCTAGTTGCGGGGGGGCACTGCTGGGCTCCTGGGCTTATTACACACTCCTTGTACAGTAACTTGGACCCTCGTCATGTGCAGCCTTGTCGTTTATACTTAATTAACGTATTTTTCCCTGCTGATGAAATTATGTATAAATTATACAAACTGACAATTATTGTGCAAACCGTGGGACCACTTGGTTTGGAGACAGCAACAGGACTGAGCGACCCCGGAGGCGAAGCGCTGGATCCTCCCAAAACTGCTGGGGCGCTCCTCCCGCCTGCCCCGGAGCAAGCCCCGGCTGCTTTGCTTTGCTTAAGCGGTGAAGGAAAAGGAGAGAACAGCCGTCATCCAAAACCCTTCAGCCACTGGAAAAAAACAACCTGCGCATCCGAGGTTAGATTTCTAAAACTGAGGGAAGCGGGTTTTGAATGCTGTTCTGTGCTCTAACTGCTAGTTTCACGGGGGCTGGCGGCTGTGCCGTGGGTGCAGCCAGCCTCGCACCCGCCGTGTCTGCAGCTGCTCCCGGGAGACGGCTGGTCAGCGCCAGCGCCAAAGGGGAGACGTGCTGGTGTGCGTGGCCGCCGTGGGGTGATGCTGCAGATGTGCATTGGTGTGCGGCCGGGAAGCGTGTTAGCCACAATAAAGCTCTGGTCTAGCTCCAGTGGAGGGCTCCCGTGGTCTTTTGGTCTCGTTTTTGTTTATTAGTTTTGTTTTGAAATCCTGCTTTCCCTTGCTTTCTGAGCAGAGAACATAAGAACATAAAAAGGCTTTTATTTCTTTTTTAATCTGCTTTGACCTCTCATTTCAAGGCTTCACAGGTGCTGGTCTCAGCCCACATGAGTTATATTTAACCCGCCTTTGCCAAACAGAAACATTGAAGGATTTAAAAAAATAGAAACTATTCTGCTCACCAAGCACACAGACAATACACCCAAACCAAAACTGCCGTGTGTGTGCAACATGTGCCACCAACACCTCGGCACGCGAACTCGTTCAAATAAATAACGTTATATACAGACACGCGGCCCTGCCCGTCTCAGCACGGGCGAGGGGGCGCCGAGTCACGTTGCCTACTGGGGAACAAGAGTGCAGTCACTGGCGCGGGGCGAGGCGGAGGCCCCGGGACGAGGCGGCTGCTGCTGGACGGGCCACACGGCCACTGGGCAGCACGGGCTTTTCCTCCTGCCTCTGACCAGTGCAGCCAGGGGGCTCCCGAGCCTGCTGCTGCTACCTTAGGCCCACCTGTGGGCTGCTGAAGGCTGGGAGAAGCCCAGGAATCTGCATTTTAAAGCTCCTCAGCCCCAGGCGTTTGGCAACCGCGGAGCCAGCCTCTTGCTGACCCCTGAGGTCCAGGGCGAAACCTGGACTGGTTCAAGCTAAGTGCTGGCAGAGAGAGATGCCACCGCACCTGCTTCTGGTACCTGATTGCGTGCTCAGCAGGTTTTCAGAAGGGACAGTTCTGGAAAAGGGAGATCAGGTCTTACACCTTAATCAGGACCTGCTTGAAGAGGCAGGTCACAGGTAATTGCACAAATTCTCTTTGACCTGCTTTCACCTTGTCTTGTGATCAGGATGAGTGGAAACAAGCTCAAACCTTTTTTCCTTCCTTCCTTTTTTAACATTTTTAAACACGTCTTGAGGCTGGGCATGTGTTATACTTCACGGAGGCTGGGTCAGTTCTCCTGAGCCACAGAGGTTCAATAAGTGGTTTGGCTATTTTTTTTTCTTACCCGCAAACAAAATTGCTTTACAGCAGAGAAATGAGAAAAGTCTAGAACCCAAGAGTTACTTTAAAAGCAAAACAAAAGCATCCCTGAATCTAGAGGGTTCCCAGGCTTCCTCCAGGTGCCTGGGAGTCAGTCCGTGGAGGAGACAGGTGGGAAACACGGCGGAGGCTGGAGGGGAGCCAAGGGGTGGGCAGTAGGCACCGGGTGACCACAAGGCACCGAGACCCTCGCAGCGGGGCGGGAGCCTGGGGGGACGCAGGCTCGCCGAGGAGGAGAAGGGTCTTTGCTGGGTCCAGGCTCACCGGCTGGAAGACAGGATCACGGTCCTCAACCCACAGCAAGATGCAGCCTCTGGCGCGGAGACGCCGGGGGACGCGGCCCTGCCTGGCACAGGGGGTGCACGTCTGTTTATGGCTGTTTGGTCCCTTCACCGTTTCAAGTCGTAAATAAATAACCATGAGGATTTCTTTCAGTGTAAACAAAGGCAGTTGTGTGGGTTCTTTCCCGTGAGGTGCAGGTCAGGCTTCCGGGCCCCAGAGAACGGTTGGGGGTGCCCCAGACCGAGGGCCCCTGGCGTGGAGGGGCCGCTATCATTGCCTGTTATCTTTGGACACATTGTGAGCCAACCAGTTGACTTTGGTTTTCCAGCTCTCCCGGAGGGCTTCGTTAAACTTCACGCGGAAATGCTTCAGGGCCTCCTCTTCCGTTTTTCCCAAAGCCAGCGAGTCCTGAGAGAAAGCCGTCAGGGCACTGTCACCCCCCAGCCTGGGGGTGCAACCCTCTGTGCCTCGGGCTCCTGCCCTTCTCAGGCTTTTCAAACTCCCTCCTAACAAGTGCGTACAGGGAGTTCTGAGACAGCCACCCCAAGTCTTCTCTCTTTCTGGGAAAGCTCTTTATTCTGTCTCCCACCGACACAGGCCCTTAGACCCACCCACAAAATAAGGATACAAACTCTGGCCCGGATCCGGCCCCAAAGCCCCTCAGGTCGACAGGCAGCTCTGCCTTCTCCGCTGGGAGGGAGGAAGGGAGCAGCGTCGTTCTGCAAGAACTGGGCACCAAGAGCACGCCCGCGAGCATTTGTGGGGGGCCACCCTCGCTCCCCACCCCAGCCCTCACACAGAAACAGGAACGACACACAGGAAAGACTTCTTTTTAACGCAGAGGGAACCATGTCTGACCCAGCCCCGCATTCCACACGTGGAAACCTGTGTCCTGTGGTGGGTACGTGGGCTACCCAAGGCCACGGTCACGTCCGCGGCAGACGTGGGGGCTAACCCAGGGAGCTGGACTCTGGGCCCAGCTGCTGCCCACCAGGCCCCCTGCTGCCCCAGGTCGGCACGAGAATATCTGGGAGTCCACCCCACTCGGAGGAGCCCCCCCAGTGCCTGCCTGCAGGGGCCCTCCCTGGCCAAGTACCTTGAGGTACTGGATGTCCTTGGAGCAGCTGAGTTCCGGCAGACCCGCTGCCCGCATCAGAGCAAAGAGGTGGAGGAAGAGGAGCCCGTGGCGCCGCAGGATGGTGTAGGCTCTCTCACAGTAGCCCCGGAACCTGCAGGGGCCAGGGCAGGGGCCGTCTGCACCTCACGGCCACTGGCCCAAGTGCCTGCCCTTTCCCTGAAAACAGGCCGTGTGCACAAAGGCCCCAGGCCCTCTAACAGACCCCCTGGGCTACAGCCTGCCTCCTGCACAACCTGCCAGTGCCCCCACCCTCACCTCACCACTGCCCCAGGGCGACACTGCAGGTTGAGGGGGCGCGCTCGCTGCCGAGAAGGCAGGGACATAGCTCAAATGCCGCAGGCACCCCTGGGCCGAGGTCCTGGACCTGTAGCCCACCCAAGACCCCAGGGACTCGGGGGCACCCCATGGGTCTCAGGCACCCTCACCTTTCAAATTTCTCACTGTTATTCGTCTTCCCCTGCTGAATCACATGCACGAAGTCATAGGTGAGGATGAATGGGACTCGCTCGCGGTTGATTCCAAACTTGGTCTTGAAATTCCCCAGGAAATGGCCAAAATCAATGTGGAACAGCTAAGGGGGAGGGGAGGGCAAGACTGAAATGGTGTCAGAAAGGACGGTGCCCCCAGTCCAGAGCAGCCCTGGGGGAAGAGGTGGCAGCTGGGTGCAGGGCAGGAGGCCAGAGGGCCCGGGGCTGGCAGACAGGTGCTGCCCACCTGGCGGCCGCCCACCCCACCCCTACCTGCCCGCTCTCGCGGATCATGATGTTGTCGCTGTGCCGGTCGCCGATGCCCAGCACGTAGGTGGCCACGCAGTAGCCAGCACAGGAGAGGGTGAACTCCTCGATGGCGCGGTCCAGGGCCTCCCTGGGTGGGGAAGATGGAATCTGTGGCCTCGAACCTGCACTCCTTCTACCAAGAGGCGGAGGCTCTTGTCCTTCCCTGGAATCTGAGCTGGCCTTAGTGACCCGCTTTGACCAACAGAGCGTGGAGAAGCAGCTTTTCTGGGCGCGTTCCAGGGCCGAGGCCTCGGATGCCATGGGAGAATGCCTTGGCTGGTCTACTGAATGAGGAGGGGCCAGTTGACAGCCAGCTCCAAGGCTATCTTGGAGCCCCCCGGGACTGGTTGAGACATCAGCTGACAGTGGTTGCAAGAGTGAGTCCAAGCAAAACCAGCAGAATTGGGGCTCAGCTGAGCCCAGCTCAAACGGCAGATGGTGAGCCAACAAATAGTCGCTATTTCAAGTCCTTAAGGTTTTGGGTGGTTGCTACACAGCAACACATAACTGACACATGGGGCAAGAGGGGCCCCCAGCCACCCCAACACAGACACGGGCAGGTCCTCAGCCTGAACGTCATAGCCCTTCCCCTCACCTTTGACCCCAATAGTCCTGCCCCTCCCAAACCACCTCCTGGAGAGGGCGCCCGTCCCTAGGGCCTGAGACCTACCCAGGGTTCTTGGACTTGAGCCAGTTGAGCAGAGCGTCCTTGTTGAAGGCGGCCGTGGCCGCCATGTTGCTCTTGTTCAGCTGGATGTTGGCAATGGTGTCCGAGCGAAGCACAACTTCGATGAGGCCCGTGCGGTCCCCGGTAGAGAGGCAGCCGTAGGGGGTCATCCTAGGTACAACGGGAGGAGGGTGGGCAAACGCCACGCCCAGGGGGCTTGGCCCTGAGGGCCTCGAGGCCCCCACAGAAGCCACTGGAGAGACTGTTCACGTTGCTTGAAAGGGGGAAATGCCAGGGAGGAGCCCCGCGGGTCCCGGGGAACCTCCTGGGCAGAGTCAGTCCCAGAGAGGAAGGCCCAGCTCCTTGGCCAAGCACTCAGAAGGGCAAGACCACGGCGTAGAAGAAGGCGTGGCTACTTTCAAAGATGGCAGGAAGCCAAGGACGCTTGGGGCAAAGAAAACGCCAGGGCTGAGCTGGACGCCAAGCCCTGGGGCGGCCTTCTCCACACCCACCAGCGCCTCCCAGCCCCTCCTTTTAAACCACTCCTGCTCTTCCCTGGACAGCCCTTTCCCAGCTGAGAGCGCAACCTTGGCAGACACAGGGGCCTGGCCCTAGGCGCCCCTCACCTCAGGTCCAGCCCCTCCTGCTTCCACAGCACGTCCATGAGCTGGATCATCTGCAGAGTCAGCATGTCCTGGCGGAGGTCTGTCCACCCGGCCCCCAGAAGGAAAAGCCTGAGTCTGTGCTGGGGTCTCCGCTCCCAGCCAGGCCCAGACCCGTGTCCCAGGGCTGGGCCTCTCCTCTGCTCCGCCCCCGGAGAGCCACCCCCAGGGGCCTCCAGGCCAGCACAGGGGCAGAGCGGGGAAGCCGAGGGCTCAGCGGGGTCCCTCCCCGAGCCCTGCCCCGCTCACCGTCCCCGTTCTTGAAGATGACGCCCACGCTGCCCTCGGCCGCCTCCTCGCTGCTGTACATGATCCACAGTGGCTTCATCTTGGAGTCCATGAAGGTGCACTGCTCCACGCTGCCGGGCCAGAGAGCCGTCAGCAGGCTCCCGGCGCGGCACAGGAGGGGCGGGGAGGCCCTCGTGGGGCACGCGGCGCTCACCAGACTTCGGCCAGCAGGGTGCTGGGGTTGAGCGGCGACTGCAGGTAGGAGAGGGCCTCCAGGTAGGCCTCCTGCCGCATGCACAGGTGCATCAGCTCCTTGGTCTGCGGCTTGGTGGTCCTCTGGGAGCTCACTTTGACAAAGTCATTCAGGGCCTTCAGTTTGCTCAGCGCTTCCCCCTGGCCGGGAGAACGGGAGGGCAGCGGTGGGCAGGCTGGGCGGGGGCAGGCGATTCTGGAGGGGCCCAGTCCTGCACCAGTGGGGGGCCCGGAGCCTCACCTGCTTCATCAGCACCTGCATGTGGTGGGTACTGCCCCTGCAGTAAGCCTCCATGATGAGGCCGAAGCGCAGGGCCACCGCGGGCACGTGCATCTCGGAGCTGGAGGGAGAGAGAGGCCTGAGCCCACCCTCCGCCCAGGCGGGTCCGCGCAGCCCCTCCCTAGCCCAGGTAGGGATGCCCCCCAGGTCCTGGGCAGCCGAGACACTGGGCTGGAGAGGTGTACCCTCCTTATGGCCTCCCTGGAGACGCAGAGGCCAGAACCCCAGGGGCCAGTGCGGGTACCGGAGGTGCCAGAAGAGGAAGTGGCCGATCTTGCGGTTGGCCAGGGCACGGTCCAGCAGGAACTTGGTCAGCTCACAATCCAGGTAGGACTCATACTTGAGCACCTGCACCAGCTGCAGTAGGTACTGGAAAAGCTCGTCGTCCCTGCAAGGACAGGAAGGCCGGATGGGTCCTGGGCTTGGCACTGGGATCAGGGGTTGGCGGCGGGCAGACCAGGAGAGGGTGTCTCCCACCAGCACCCACGTCCAGGCAGTCAGAGCAAAGCTGCCCTCCAGGGGAGCAGGGAGCCCGGCGGTCCCCCTGCCTGGCCGGACCAGACCAAAGGCTGCAGGACTCACGTCAGTTTCCGCAGGGACTTGATGGCGAAGGAGCCCACGTGGCGGTCAGGGAAGCTGAAGTCCAGCAGCTCCAGGGCACTCAGGACCGGCAGCTCGGGCCAGGAGCACAGCAGGTAGAGCATCTGGGCGGGGGTGCGGGCGGGCAGGGGTCAGGGGCAGGGGCAGGAGGAGGCTGCCGGCCATTCTCCAGGCTCGGCCCCGCACCGCCCACCGCCCCACCCACCTGGGCCACGTCCTCGTGCTTGTTCCACTTGGTGACCAGCAGCAGCCGAGCCAGCGCCTCCGGGAAGCGCTCCTGGACCTCGTGGCGCATCTTCCACACCAGGTCCTTCTCGTGCTCGTACAGCTCCCCGGACCCCCGCCGCTCCAGGATCTCCCGCAGCTGCAGCTGCTGTGGGGTGCGGGTGGGGTGAGGGCACTGCGCCGGGCTCCAGGCTCCTGCCGCCCCCGCCCCGTGGCCCTGAGCTCACCTCCTCCTCGGTGACTCGTGCATGCTCCCCATGCCGCCCCAGCTCCAGGACCTGCGCACACAGGCGGCTCTGAGCCCCGGCAGGGCTCCAGGCTCCAGGGCCTGTCTGCACCCAGTGACCCCTGCTTGTGCCGGCACTGGGGGCATTTGGCAGGGTCCCTGGAGTCCACCCACGGAGGTGCCGGCACACCCTCCGCCCCCCCGCCCCAGTTTTGACAACCAGAAATGTCTCCAGACATTGCCTGATACTTCCTAAGGGGACAAAATCGCCCTTCACTATGGCCCCGAGGATTCCAGAGTCCGGGAAGCTCCCAGAGTGCCAGGCGAGCCAGCCTGGGCCGCTCATGGGATGGCAGGAACCAGGCTGTGGTGTGAAAGCCCCCTTTAGGCCCACAGCCTCGGGCAGGGCCGTCCGCCCCTCAGTGGCAACCCCGGGCCTGGGGCCCCACTGACCTTCTCCAGGGCAGGGTAGTATACGGGGTGGGGGGCCACCTCGGGGAGGCAGATGACCAGGGTGGCGGCACTCTCAGTGTTGGGGTTGCCCCGCACAGTCCCCGTGGGGTTCAGCAGCTCCCCTTTCTCGTCTGGACACAGGTAGAGACGGAGTCGGATGGGGAGAGGCCGCCATCTCCGGGACCCCTGCCCCGCGAGATCTAGCCACCCCCCGGCCTGGGCAGACCTGGGACGGAAGGCCACATGCAGAGGCAGTGCTCCCCGGTCTTGAGCTGGTCTTTGTAGTCAAAGAGCATGAGGTTGGCCCAGGCGATGGGGCAGTCCTGGAAGGGACACGGGCGGCTCAGGGGGGCCAGGCCGCCTGCCTGCCAGGCCTCTGCACACACCTGGCCAGTTCCCGGCAGCCGCTAAGGAACCCCATCTGCTCATCAGCAGAACCCGAGCTTCCCCACCCTGGCGGAGGTGTCCCACCCGGGCCCCAGAGAAGATCCTGCTTGGGAAGCGGCGAGGACCCACGGTGTCCTCTTCCCATTGGGGTCCCAGCGGGCAAGCCAGCAAGGTCAGCGCCTCCCTGCTTCCAGCTGCACCCCAGCCCCGGCTTCTCAAGAAATCCCCAAACCAACTGCACAGCACCCAGAGAGCTGGCCCCGCTCGGCTCTGGGTGAGTCAGCACAACAGAGCAGTCACATCCTGGAGTATGACTCAGCCACCACCACCCCTCCTCGGCCGCTGACTCAGGAACACAGCGAGTTGGTCCTTCCACTGCCAAGGAGTGGCCTCCAGGGTCACGTGAGGACCAGCTATTCCGCTGGCCCTGCCTGGAGCCTCCCCCCGGCAGGTGGGGCTGGGGCCCGGAGCTGCAGGCACTGGCTGGGGCCCAGAGGCGCCACCCACCGCCTTCTTGGACTTCTTCTTGGTGGAGCGCGCCTTCTTGGCCTTCTCGATCACGGCGTAGAGCGCCAAGCAGAGGCGGGCCATGCGGGGCAGGTCACAGACGCCGATGTCGAACTCCAGCCGCTGGTTCCACACGGGCCCCGAGCACACGCTCACCTCCGAGCTGGACACCGTCTTGCACAGCATCTCGTTGCCGTGGAAAAGCCCGGCCTGCACCACCAGCTGGGGAGGGGGGCGCAGGGTGAGGGCAGCCTCCTGGCCCCCAGGCTCCGCCCACCCCATCAAGAGGTCCAGCCGCCCCCTCACATGTCCACCTTTTTACATGGGTCGGGATCCCACTTCCCACGGGGAAGAAGGTGGCACGGACAGTGGAAAGAGGTGGCCTGGGTGGGCGAGCCCAGGTGGCCGTGGGTGGAGGGAAGGGGCTCATGGGCTGCACGTGGGCAGCCTGGTCTCTCTGGGACTCAGTTTCCCCCTTCAGGCTCAGGCATTCCTAGCTCCCTTCACTTCCTAGTCACGCGACCCCTCGTGGGTGGGGAAGGGTTTTTACTGCCGCCTGAACACCCTCCTCCAACGCCACCAGGACAGCTCACTCTCCCCCCTTCAGAAAGCCTGCTGGTCACCCCTCTGCCCCTCTGATCGATTCTCCAGGGTTGTGCCAGGGAAGCCCAGACCTGCCCTCTTCTAGACTCACCCCAACCCAATGAGCCCAGACCCAGGCTTCGAGGGCTCGCCAATGCCAGTAAAACCTGCACCTGCCGCACCCTTCTGAGGGCGAGTGGGATGGGGTGCGGGAGGGAACGTGTGTTGAAGAGAAAGCAGAGCCCGCTCGCGTTCCTAGGGGTGGAGGTCAGTGCTGCCCAGGGCTGGCCCCAAGGCCCCTCCACCCGGGCCTTCTCCTCCCCAGTCTGCGGCTCCCACCTCCCCGAGTGGGCCTGGTCCCCACAACCTCCGCCGAGGCAGAATACCCAGAACTCGGGTAGGGGGGCCCAGCTTTCTCCGAAATCGGCCCGCGGGCCCGAGTCCCGCCCCCTTCCTGTTTTGAAGCTGCTCACACACCACCCCAGGCAGGGACGCTGGGTAATGTGGTCAGGTGGCTTTCGGGTGGCCCCCTCCTCCTCCAGGCCACAGCTGCCTTGTCTGTGCAAGCAGCCCTGCCCCCCCCCGCCCTCCGCAGGAGCCCCCTACCTTCATGCGCTCGTCCGCGTTCACTTTGCTGCCCTGGATGAGCTCAATGCAGAAGGGCTGCTCCAGCGACCACAGGGACACAGAGGAGGGCTGGGGGGGTGGGACCAAGCTGAGAGCTCCGGTGGGCAGGAGGCCCCGGGCCACTTGGGGGTGGGCGCGTGTGACTGGTGGGTGGCCAGGCCCAGGCATCTGCCCCGGGAGCCCCCAACGCCCCTGAGTTCCACCTGACGCGCAGAGGGCAGGAGGCCGAGGAGAAGGGTGGCTGGACAGCCAGGCCTGGGAGCTGCCCCCAGGAAGTTCAGGCAGCTCCCCCAACCTCGACACCAACCAGCCAGGGCGTGAGACTGGGGACCTGGACCCCGGGCTGGCCCAGGGGGTGGCCGGAGGGGCACGCGGAAGGCGCGGCTCACCTTCTTCATGGGAATGGGGGGCGGCTTGGTGCGCGGCTTTTGGACTTGGGGGGCTGGGTTGCTCTGCTGGTCCCGTAGCGCCAGTATGGAGGAGCAGTGCACCATGGTCAGGTGGGGGGTCAGCCCGCTGTGCAGGCAGCTGCAGACGTACTGAGACGGGGGGCCGAGTGAGCTGTGGGGGGCACCCCCCACGCTGGCCTCCGGGGGCCCTTCCTGCTGTCTTCCCTGCCCCCCCCCACCGTGGTAAGATGGAGCCCTCCTTGTGCTCCAGCTTGACCCCCAAAGGCCTGGCTCATGGGCTCAGCCCCACCCTGGCCGCCCATGACCCGGCCCTGGGCTCACCTGGAACTGGCAGAGGGGGTAGCTGCCGTAGAGGAACTCGTGCTTGCCGTTCACCTGCAGTGTGTAGTCCTCGGGCCGCTCCACCAGGGGCTGGCGGAACACCGTGGCTTTCTTCCGGAGGGCACAGGCCATCAGCGCCAGGGGCACGTCCATGGTGGACACCTGGAAGGTGAAGCTCTCCTGGCAGGGGGAGGGCGGGTCAGTGCTCTGGCCTGGTGGGAGCCCGTGGGGTTCTGGGGTGCAAGGGGGGTTGCCTACGAGGATTCCCTGAATGTGAGCTCCACGAGGGCAGGGTTGGGGCTGAATTTGTTGAGTGAACGAGCAGACCAATGACCACACGCCGTCTGGCCACCCTGCCCGACGAGGCCACCGGCCGGGCCCGGTCAAACCGCCCAGGGAAACGTCGGGCCAAGCCCCTCGCAGGTGTCATCCAGTGCTACTGGAAGGAGGTGAATCTGGGGGCTCGTGGACTCCTGGGGAGTTTCACAGGGCAAGTGCCCCCCAGGGATGCAGCCCATGGGCCCGTGTCGCCAGCGGGAGCCACGCGCCCACCCCAGGCCCGTGAGAGGCGGCTCACCTCGCTGCCCTCAAACTTGACGTTGACGAGCAGGGCCCGGCTGGGGGCCCGCGGGGGGCCGGCCCCCCAGCCCTGCGCCGAGGGCTCGAGCTGCAGGGGGAAGCTGTACTGCATCCAGGCCTCCCAGCCCAGCTGCTGCCGGTGGGCGGCCGCCTCCTCGCAGAACTGCCGCATCTTGGCGCGAAAGTCGTTCACTTCCGGGTCGCGCAGGGAGTCAAACTCGTGGAGGCCTGCGAGGCGGGGAGGAGCGGGGTCGGCGCGGGGGCCAGGCCCGGCGGCGGGGGCCCGGGGAAGGGGCTACCTTTGCCGATGAGGAGGCTGATCTGCGAGTTGATGAGCTTCTTCACGCGGTCCCCCTCGCGGGCCACCAGGCGCAGCACGGGCAGGAAGGGCTGGATGTCGCAGAGCCGCCGCTGCTCGTCCTCCAGCTCCTGCTGCTCCGCCGTCTGGTTGACGCAGGTGAACACGTAGGCCTCGGGGTCGCTGAGCATGTGGAAGAGCGGCTCATACTGGGCGCGGTGCCACAGCACCTGGGGGGACAGTGGCCGGTCAGCAGCTCCGGCCACGAGGGGGGTGGACCACAGGGAGTGGCGGGAGGGTGAAGGCCAGACCCCCAGACTGGGACCCTCGCCCCAAGCGGGACGCTCCCCAGACCCCCTGGGCACCGACCGGCATGCCACTGGGACACTCCGTTACTGCCCTTCTCCACGGGGTATCCGGTACCCACTGAGAGCAGAGTGGGCGCAGGGGCCACCCTTGGTCACCCCGGGAGGCGGCCTGCTGGGACATGACCTTCAGGCACCCCCCACTCATTGCTCTGGGTTCGTCATCGAGGCAAACGTACAAAATTGCCAGATTTTTACATGTCGGCCACGAATGCAGAAAAGCCGAACACGCTGGGGGGCCAAGTGAAGCGCACCTGAGGACGGAGCCCGGCGACGGCGACCAGTGCATGCCAGAGCCGGCCTCCCCGGGGACCAGGGGCAAACAAAGGCCACAGAGAGACAAAGGAGACGGAAAGAAGGGAACAGCCCGGGGCGGCTGCCGTGGGGAGCAGCTGATCACAGTGCAGGGAGGCCCGGACAGCACCGAGCCGGGATGCAGACTCTAGAACGCCCCGTTTATGGCCATGGGGGGTCTGGGACGCATCATGAAGCGGGGGGACAAATCCGAGTTGTAGACCCATTTAAGCCCCATTTCATCAAAAAAAACAAAAAACAAAAAAACAAAAACCAACAATAATAAGCATTTATTAGTAGAGACAAGGGCCGGCTGCCTGCTGCTGGAAACAGCCACACGGATTCATCTGCGCGTGGTCATAGCTGCTTTGGCGCCACACGGCAGAGGTGAGAAATGGCAGCCAGGTACCAGGAGGCCAGCAAAGCCTCAGATATTTCCTATCCGGCCCTTTACGGGAAAAGTCTGCCCACTGCTGGGAGATAAAAGCGTGAAGAGATTGAAACCAAATCGGCTCCCTTTCTCTGGGGTAAGACTCTAGGGGCTGACATCTATCTTTTATGTCTGCAGCGTTTTAATTTTAATAACATGCATGTAGAGCTTCTATAAGGAGAAAAAATAAGTAACTCTAAAATAGTATTTACAGTTCATAACAAGAACAAAGACGTTATAGAGTTAACTCAAAAAAGAGGATATGAAAGTTCATAATCAGAGTGATTTAACAATTATGGAGGAAAAACCCAATTCTGCATATAGAAAACAAGAAACAGCTGAAAG
>JAQZBX010041303.1:0-22402 GCA_029593785.1 Cabassous unicinctus
GATGCCAAAAGTTTTTACTCAAGTCATGGAACAAGAAGTGTAAAGGTTACATTCAAGAGTAGTATATCTCTTTAAGCCCTCCCCAATGGCTTTTATGGCAATGAAGAAACCAAGGAGCATATTTTTCTTGCCATTTTACATGCTGTTTTTAGTCTTTATCTGGCAGTATGCCTGGAGCGTGATGGTTGGTCTCTAGATAGATCTTTAAGTCTTTCTCCTTGCCAATTACCATCACTCAAATACCCTCATTACCAGTGGGTATCTTAAACTCTAGGTTACACCTCCTTTTTACTCTACTTCCAGAAGTGTAAGCTTCTAAAATTGATGCTTCTATTAATGATCCCACTCAGATGACTGTTTGTTTGTCCCTAAAGATGGAATTGGAAAGACGACAGTTTCCGAAAAAAAGAAAAGGTAAATAATCCAAAGATAAAGTTTTCATATATAAAATAGCAATCTCTCTACTTAACATGACATAAAAATCAATGCTCTTCAAAGGAGTGTATCCAAAATAAAATACTTTACATATATCAAAGATATAAGATTCCTTATTTTGTTTATACAATTTTATGCCAGGCCTTGTAGTGTCTCTAATTTCATGTTTCCCTTGAGGAATAGATTAGATTTAATCTCTAACAAATATTCAATAACTTTCTCACTCCTACAATATTTCCATTTCTGGTTAATTCTTCGAGTCTTTTTTTTTTTTAAAGATTTATTTATTTACTTGATCCATTTTAAACGACCCCTTCCCCATTTGCTGTTTGTGTCCATTTGCTGGGCAATTCTCTGTGTCTGTTTCATCTCTTCTCAGCCTCCTCCTCCAGTCTTCACCAGGATTCGATCCTGAAGACCTCCGATGTAGGAGAGAGGTGTTCTAGCCATCTGCGCCACCTCGGCTCCTGGTTTTCGGAGCTTTCGGAGCATCTCGTCTTGTCTCTCTCCTTTTACGTCATCATCTTGCTGCATGGCTCCTGGGGCCTGGTGGCTCACCAGCACACAGAGCCTGGCAGCCCATGCGGCTTCTATATATTTTTTTTTATTTTACCGGGAGGTCCCGGGGATCGAACCCAGGTCCCTCCATATGGCAGACGGACGCCCAACCATTTGAGCCACATCCACCCCCCTCTTTGAGTCTTTTTAAGACATATCATAGAAAGAGAAGACTGAAAGGGACTTTAATAAAACTTAACTTATTTAGGTTAAAATGTCTGATAATATGTTCATATATATGTGGGGGAAATATTTTATATAGACAAGAGGAAGAAACATGTTTCCATTCTGCTTGGAAGGTTACCAGAACTTGGTGGCATTTGAGTTGACCACCTAAGGATAGATAGGATAGTGGTAGACCAAAGGATTCCTGATTTAGATAGTAGAAAGAACAACGCCATAGAAGAAGAAATGGCATATCATTGGCCTGGTAAGTTGTCCAGTGGAATTTGAGTATTACTGTGTGGAGGGTTTGTTAAGGTAGAATAATTCAAGATGGTAGAAAGTCATCTTGAACTTTATTCTGTCAGCAAACAAGAAGTACTAAAGGCTTTAAATAAAACTCACTTTATTTGCTCAAACAAGCTTTACTCAACTAATCAACACTTTGCTAAAATGACATAATCCATCCCATCACATGTGCTGCCTGAGCTGGCATACAACTTTACGGCCACAAATGAGTCACATATGTTGATCTTTAACCACAGGACTATCTTAAGTAGACCTGCAAGAGGAGGTTAGCAACCTCATCTTTTTCTAGTCTTGAAAGGGATCCAGCGTTAAGCATAAACAGCTCTAGGCTAAGTGGCTGGCAGCCAGAGGAAGTCTGCAGGAATAGAGGAAGGAGTTGTCTTCCAGAACGCCCATTCTGGAACACTGTCATAACAATTCTCAATGCTTTTCCTTTTTCTACTTCCTGCTCCTTCTGATTTTCTCCCTAAAAGAAAAATGAATTAACCTTTCTCTCCACTTCTGTCCCTACAGAGGTTTCATAGGGCACAGCAGTCAACTCAGCTGAACTAAGTTTGATGGACTCCTATGCTGCTTAGCACACAGTAGGAGTATGTCACCAAAAGCTCATGCTGCATGGTAAGGATTGGCAATGTGATGTATGACTTGAGGCAATGTGTCATATATCTAATGACATGGCATGCCATGCCATAGAGCACTCCCCACATGACTGCCAGAATTTCTGGTGCATCTAGCATGAATATTTCATGTCTCCTATATCCCTACTAACAATGCCTGATGATGGCGATCAGACTATTCATCACCTCTTACTTGAAATACTGCAAGAGTTTCCCTATTCATGATGATAGTTAACTTTTATTGAGCGCTTTCAATGGGTCAGCCATCTTTTAAAATATTTTTTAACTTTTTATTTTGAAATTATTTCAAAATTACAGAGAAGTTACAAAAAGTATGCAGAACTCCTATGTATCCTTTCACCAATTTAACAAATTTTTACCTCATTTTGCAACATTTGTATTGCTCTCTCTCTTTTTCTCTCCCTTTTCCTTTCCATATTTGTTTCCTAAACAATTCGGGTTAGTTGCATACATCATGCTACTTTACCCATATACATTTCAGCGTATATTTTCTTAAATAACCATAGTACAGTTATCATTTGAGGCAATTTAATATTGACACAATACCTTCATCTAATCAACAGTCCATATTCCAATTTCATCTATTACCCCAATAATGTCCCTCATAACAATTTTTTCCCAGTACAGAATCCAGTCCAGTATCACTGATCTCCTTTAGTTGTCATGTCTCCTTTAATGTGGAATGGTCCCTCAGCCTTTGTTTTGAAGAATATAGGACATTTATTTTATAAAACATTCCTTAATATGAGTTTTTGTCTGTGTTTCATCATGATTATACTCAGGTAGTGCATGTATTTGGGACTGGAAAGCCACAGAAGTAAGGATGTATTCTCACGACATCATGTTGGAGGTATATCCTCCTTATTGGTGATGTTAGTTTTGATCACTTGGTTAAGATACTGTCTGTTTTCTCCACTGTATAATTACTATTTTTCCTTTATTAATTATTAAGTAATTTATGGTGAGATACTTTGGTATCATGTTAATTTCCTGCTCTTCATCAACTTTCCCCCACTAGATTTAGCTATCCATTGATGAGTCTGGCCTGAATCAATCTTTTCTATGATGGCTGCAAAAGTTGAGTTTTCTTCCTTCTATATTAGTTGGCATACTACTGTATAGAAGGGCTTTATATTCTTATTTGTCATTATCACTAGAGAATCACAGATTTTTTTGTTTAATAGGTTATAATCCATTACTGTCCTCATTTATTTTTATGCTCAAATCATGCCAAATTTGATAGGTGGAAGCTCCTGCAAGCTGACTTCAGTGTCCCTTTTGACATGCCCCCATCATTTTTTGTTTGTTTGTTTGTTTGTTTGTTTGTTTGTTTTTATGAACACTTTCTTACTTTCTGGCACCACTAGATGTTCCATGCTTAAATTGTACCTTTCCTGCCCGAAGCATGGAATTGGCCAGGCATCATTTTAAGTGCTTTATAAATACATAATTTTAATCTTCCCAACAAGCCTACAAAATAGGTACTATTATCATTCCTCCTATACAGATGAAAGAACAAAGATGCAGAGAGAGTAAATAAATACCCTAAAGTATAGAGCTATCAAATGTTGAAGTCACTAATGTTGCTGTTTCTAGTCTTGCCCGCCCCCTCTCCAAACTACTCTCCATGAAGTTAACAGAATGACATACGGCAAATGTAAATGTGACCTCATCACTCATCTGCTTAAAACTCACAGAGCTCCTTATCACCATACATTAGTATGTCTATGAGGTCTTCTGTGACTTCAACGGGGCATGTCAAGCTTTTATACTGAATTCCTTGCTGGTATCCCCAGACACCATATTGTTCTACGTCTTATTTATGCTACTATTTCTGACTGAAATTCTTCCTAACCCATTTTTCATGGCCCAACTTAGGTATCTTTTCCTTTCTTAAACATAGAATCCTTCTCCACCACTTGGCAATGCTTTGGCACCTGGTATTCACACATTAAACACTGGTTGAAGTGAATTAAATTAAAATGACAATGAACTAATGAATAAACCTTAACCCCATCTTCTCCTTTGTCAATTTTTTAGTGATCTGGCCCAAGCAGCCCAAGAGAAATTCATAGCATGAAGTGAGAAGAGAAGAAAGGAAAGTGCTGTCATAGCTTTTAGGGCAAACATAAAAATGCCTCTTATGATATCTACTCCCATGGTCAATCTGGATTGGATCTAGTTCTCACCCAGGAAGTTTCCACCTATACATCTGAAATTCTGATATAACAACCTCTCATTACACTCCCCTACATTTTCCTACTTCTCAAAGCCTCTTGCTTCCTTTCTCCAAGTAAATATCCAACTCCCTGTGTCACTAACTGTATTCCCTGTTTGTCACCCATGTTGTGTCTTCATTTCCTTCTTTATCTAACTTAGACTCGATGGTTCATTAATTCAAATACTCCCCAACATGTATTCTCAACTCCCTAAATACGCTTTCCCTGCAAACTCTCAGACTTGGAAGAATCCAAGCATCTCACTCCCTTGCTGAAATTGCTAAGCACTTCTGGGCAAAAGTACACAATAATATGGATGATTGACACCACAAATCTCCCTTGGCAAGGTTCAGCAATGTTTTGACCTGACCCTGATCAGCTTTCTTTTCCATTTCCCTCAATAGTAATTTTAAACTTTCACTTCTCTCTTTATATCCTTTTCCCACCACCCCATTTCTGAGAGTACCTCCTACAAATGAGAAAAAATCCAGGCTATCAAGCAGAATCCACATTATCTTCTAGGCTCCGCACTTCTATTTAATCCATATGTACACCTTCTTCTACTTTCTTTCTTCTTCTTTCAATGAACAAGTGAGGTTTAACTTTTACAAAACTAATCCTATGCTTGGATCTCAGCCTCTACTACAAACATCTTGACCTTCTTCCATTAATTTATCTTTTCTCTGTCCTATATCTTTAAATCTCTCCATTAGTGTATATATCTTCTTTCTTATTACCTAATGCCTTATACGCCCTGCCTCCACTTTCTCACCTCCTTTTTGCTTTTCAACCTACTTCAAAGTGCCATCTTTCCACACCATGCCATTGCACCTGCTTTCTCTGAGGTCACCAATGATCTTTTTGTTGCTGAATCCAAAGGACACTTTTCAGGCTTTATCTCATTTGACTGCTCTCTCCCACTCTTTCATCATTTTTCCCTTCAAAAAATATTTATTAGATATTGGGGTTACTGTGGTGACGTTGTCCTCATGGAACTCATAGTCTAGCAGGGGAAATGGACATTAAGCAAAGAATGAGGAAACAGAATTGTGCAAAAGCCCTAAGCTGGTTTCATTCTGAAAGGCTCTTCTCTCTTCCACCACACTCCACTCCTAACTTGGCTAATTCATTCTTCAGATCTCAGTTTAAATACTACTTCCACAGGAAGCTTAGTGGCAATGCTCCAAAATGTGTTCATCAATTGCAATGAATGTACTACACTAATGAAAGAAGTTGTTAATGTGGGGAAAAGTGGGCAGTCTGGGGAGTGGGACATATGGGAATCCCTTATATTTTTTTATGTAACAATTTATGTAATCTAAGTATCTTTTAAAAATAAAAAAATAAAGAAAAAAAAAACTATATATATATATATAAAGCCCTAAGCTGTAAAAAAAAGGTTAGACCATTTGAGCAACATAAAGAAGGGAACCATGACTGGAGCAGAGAGAATGAGGAATTGCAGATGGACTAGAGATGGGAAGACAGTAATGAGATCAAGCAAAGCTTTACGTCCTGTTAAGGAGTTTGGACTTTATCCTTAAAATAGTGGATTCCAGTTGGAGGATTTTAAATAGGACTATGACAGAATCAGATTTGACTCCAGAGCACTGAGCCATCAAGACGAAGGAGTGATAGTAGTAGAAACAGAGGAAGCATGTGGGTTTAAAAAACACATTTAGGGGGTATAATCATTAGGATTTGGGAAATGATTATATGTGGAGAATATCAGGGATCAAGAAAAGGAAGTCTCAAGGATAAAATCCAAATTTCTAGCACAAGCAACTGGGTGGATGGTAATGCCATTTACTGAGATAGTGAACTCAGGAGGTGTTTCACTGTGGGTGAAAATCATAAGTTTGAGGTGCTTCCAGACCAGTAGAGATGTCCGGTAGATAGTTGTATATTTAGATCTAAAGTTTAAAAGCAGTTTCTGGGCTGATGATATCAAATGGAGGGTAGCTGAAACCAAAAGTGTAGATGAGCTTGACTAAGAAGAGACCAAAGAGTGAAAAGAAGCCTCATCTCTACTGACTTACCCACACCCACTGCCCTCCCAGATTGCTGAAGTAACAGGATTTCTCTCAATGAACTGTCCTTTCTCTCCCTTTTCTTTCTTTGCATATACGTTTTTGTCCTGGATTGCCTTTCTCCCCATGTCTTCATTAATTTTTCTTTCTTCTTCAAGACTCAGTTCAGGTGCCACCTCCTCTACAAAGATTTCCCTGATCTCTCCATTGGCTATGTTTGTTTCCCATTGGTTAAATGTTGCTTCTACCTGGTCTTACAATTCCCTACATTGGCCTCTAACATAGCACTTATCATGCTTTAATGTAATGTTTGCCCCTCCACTAGAATGAAAGTTTTTTGAGGACAGAACTGTAGTTATTTCTCTTTGGGTCCCAAAGCCTAGTATGGGGTCAGGCACTTAGTAGGTTCTTAATATACACTTGGGAGAAAGAGCAGATTTCTGCTGGGAAAAGTTTCCTATGTGAGTCATGAAATAATCAGCTATTAGAGCCAGAATGAGGCCTAGCCATACCACTAATCAGTGGCAGAAACACATTTAGAATCCAGTTTTTCTGGCTCCCAGTCCAGTGGTCTTCCCACTATCTGAAAACCAAACAACCCAATAAACCATTTACTGAATGGCTTGCAGGGAAATATATGTGCCTTTTAGGCCTTATTAAAGAAGGAATATTAGAGGATAAATATAGAGGAACAAAGAAGTGACCTAAAGGATATAGAACAAGTCAGGAATCTATACTAACAGAAGTTTTTGAGTTTCTACATGATTATTAAAAGTAAACGTTTAAATTTCATGGATTGTTCACATGTGGTCCTGTTTAAGCTGGGAGGGAGGGTTAAGTATTGACTAGCCCATTAATGATGATAATAATTATAATAATAGCAACTAATATTTATTAAATTCTCACCAGGAACCCTGTACTGAGATAAATTCCTTCATGCATTAACTTATTTGATGAACATGTAAAAACGCTATGAAAAGTTTAGAAATGTTAGTTTCTCTAAGGTCACATAGCTAATTAGTGACAGAACCAGCCTTTAGATCCAGGCAGTCTGACTGGAAAGCTATGTTTGAAACCATTGCGCTCTCTCACCTTTGTTAGTGATACCCTTATATCCTCTCCACTTAGGCAGCTCTGACTGACACCTTCATCTCTTTACTGATCTCTTAAAAAGAATAAAAACGGGAATAGCTATTCCTCAAAGTCATCTCTAATGGGTATAAAATAAATGAAATGAACTTTCTTTCCAAACCACCTATTTGGATCTGAAAGAAAAATATTTAAACTAGGAGAAGATAAATATTTGTTCATTCATGAACTAGGCTCCAGGACATTAATTTTTTTCCCCCAGTACCTTTTTATATAAAAAACAATCTATAACGTGCCATATCTTCTATTTGTCCATGTTTCTCAGTATTTTGGGTGTCAGCGTTATCTCAGATTATAAACTCTAGATGGCAGTGATCAAGTTAAGGTTTTGTGCAGTGTCTGGAAAATGGTGTATGTATGTTGCATAATACATAGTAAACACTATTTGTAATTATAATAAGATGAGTTCTGGAAGAGGTAAACATGGGTATAAAATTCATCTTCCCTATGGTTATTATTCCATTTGTATGAGAAGTCCACTAAATTCACTGAACCATATCAGGCCACATCTGTTTGAAAACCTACCAGTTTTTATGAACATTAAATAGAAATGGTTAGATTTCATGACCATTTATTATATTCATGCAAAAATAATGAAATGGAAACACAGCAAAAAGGTGGCAACTCTGATAACAGAAAGAGTTTAGACCCGAACAAGTTTGCTGTTCTATTTTTTTGTTTTTAAAAATCAAATATTGGGAAATGGATATGGCTCAAGTGATTGGGCTCCTGTCTACTGTATAGGAGGTCCAGGGTTCAATCCCCGGGGCCTCCTGGTGAAAAGCAAGCTGGCCTGTGCAGCAAGCTGGCCCAAGTGGAGAACTGGCCCACATGGAGTGCTGGCCCACGCAGGAGAGCTGGCCCACGTGAAGAGCTGGCGCAGCGAGATGACGAAACAAAAAGAGAAACAGAGGAGAGACAATAAGAGATGCAGCAGACCAGGAAGCTGAGGTAGCCCAAGAGACTGAACACCTCTTTCCCACTCCGGAAGGTCCCAGAATCAGTTCCCAGTGCCGCCTAAAGAGAAGACAAGCAAACACAGAACACACAGAGAGCAGACAGCAAGTGCAAAACAATGGGGGGAAGGGTGATAAATAAATAAATCTTAAAAAAGAAATCAAATATCTAGGGAAGTGGATGTGGCTTAAGCAGTTGAGTGCCCAGGTTCCAGGTTCAGTTCCTGGTGCCTCCTGAAAAAAACAAAAACAAACAACAAGCAAAACAAATGATAAGACCAACTCAGAGAAGCTGATGTGGCTCGGTGGTTGAGTGCCGGCTTCCCACATACGAGGCCCTGGGTTTAAACCCCCGTCCCCAGTACCTCAAAAAGAAAAAAAAAATCAAATATCTGCTATTTTCACTCTAGAAATTTCTGTGATTAGAAAGCTTTTGTTTCAGTGTCGTTTTGTTTTTTGCTTAAGTATTAACCTAAATAGCATAGACTCAGAAAATATAAGTCAAACACATTTATAAACAAACTTTTCTCACAAAAGTTGGGTATTTGAATCTTAAGATAAACTACTTGGATGGGCAGTTTTGCCACAAAGAGAAGCATGCACAGCCTTTAAACAGAGTAAGGATGGGGGTGGAGTGCGGTGAGAAAAAGTTCCCCTAGCTATACATTTTGGGTGAACTAGATTCTACTTGGATTAGACCTTCTAAGTTATTACGACAGAGGGTAAAGGGAGGTGGAAAGAAAATTTTGAGTGACATTTCTGACAGCAAGCTACAGAGATAACAATTTGACAGAAGAGGCCATCATAAATATAAGATCATCTCAGGCATGAATAAGATTCCCCTTAATATAAAAAATATGGAGTATATGTAGGATTCAAGTTGGAGTGAAGAGAAGAGCCAGATGGGGAAAGTCATCTAGAAGCAAGCTACTAGTGTTGAAGTCAAGGAACTTTTGTATTAGTTTAAATATCCTTGGTGAGCATTTTCTGGAGATTTTGAGGCATCCTTCTCACTTATTGTTTCTTATATCAATTTCCAGGTTGACTGAATGAGCTGATGTGCAAACAATAAATATAGTAGGTTAGCATTTCTATTAATATAAAGTTTGGTGTGTTTTTTTTTGTCAATAATGAGATCTATTTATCCTCCAGGTTATCTGTAGATCTCATTCTTTCTTAATCAATACAGATATCACAGATCAGCTACAAATCTTGATATTGGCAAACAGTCCAGTCAATATCTTATTATTATTTAATAAGAATTTCATTGTCAGTATGCTGGAAAGAAAAATATTAGTAGAAAAGTCTGCATATACTATTATACATATTGCTCTAATATAAGGGGCAGAAAATGAGAAAACATTGTAGAGTAAGAAAAAGCCTTAAGGTAAGAGCTTTGGGATTTTGTCAAACCCTGTAGCTAACTAGTTCTATGAGCTGGATTGATCAGTTGCTATCTTTGGACCTCCATGTCCTTGTCAGAAAGATATAAGGGGTAGACCAATTTTTCCCTAAAGCCCTTTCAGCTCTAAATCCACAACAAGTAAATACTCTATTTTGAATTTTCATTAGATTAAGTATTTAACAATCAGCTGAAACAGGATGACTAACCCATAACATGCTTGAGAAAAATATGAAATGACACATTGAAGAGCATTTAAATTGAACAAAACAGATTTGTGTGTGTGCCACTATTGATATACAAATGTTGACTGTGTTTTACTGTATCTACTCAGTGTGATTGATAGGAAATGCATCAATTTCAAGGTTTGTGAATTTCCATAAATTGTCAGTGGTATTGCTTCTTTTAAAAAATATATATATTCTTACAAGGAACAGACAAATTGAGACAGGATATACATAAAGGATCAATTTAGCACAAAAGGTCACATAAAATTGTGAGTAAATATATATATGTAGTTGGGAGTTTTTCAGAAAATTTGAGGAGTATTTTTTAAATGGCTTATGATTTTTAGAATGCTTAGCATTTCTGTTTGAAGACAACTTGTCTTTCTTTTCAAAATGTATGAGCTAAGCTGGCTCTGATGTCAGAATGAACCATTTTCACAGGATTGGGTCAGCCTCCCACTCAAAAATCCTTTTACAGAAAAGAAGCTGGTGGTGAGAGAGTCACTGAGCTCATTATATCTCAAGCTCCTAACACCCCTTTTTCCAAAGCACTACGAAACTCCTAAATGTATAATAAAGAGGAAGAAAAGAGGAGGATATACCTTGCCTTTTACTGAATTATTAAATCCTTGTTTTGACCCTCTTCCTTTCTGCCTCTACCTTTCACTTACATTTTTTCACTTTGGGACTAAATCATGAGTAAGCCTAGTATATAAAATGGAAAACAAACAGAGGTAGAAAACTTTTCCTCTCATTTTTCTTTCATTGCTCTTTTCCTTTCCACTCTCTTCTACCTTTACCTTAAAAGGCTTTTAAAGCTTATGATGGAAGCCGCTACAAGTAAGTTCGTGCTCGGTGAGATTAGAAAAAAAAAAAAAGGAGTTGATTTGATGGGAGCCCACCCTGGGTCTAATTTAGAAGTTTCCCATTTATGTCATGTCAGATTTGGGGAGACTGAACCCTCATTGAATGCCTTGGTGTGACTGTCTCCTAAGCTTGATACCCAGGGTTCATGACTGCAGTTCCTGGCACAGTTATAAATATTCATATCTCTACTCATAATTTGCAAGCCAAATTCATTTGGCTTTTTTCACCCCATCAATCTTATAATTAATAAGGGTGGTGCTCTTGTTTCACTTTCCTCCAAAAGAAAAGATAAATGAAATAACGAGTCATCCTGTAAATTTAAATAGGAGTGCCTCTTGCTGATTAAAAGCTGATGCTATCATATAATGGTGGAGGGGGAGGATTCAGCTATTTCTCTCACGGGTGGCGGTGGATGGAGGAAGAGCTGGAAAGAAAAGAAACATTTCCAGATGTGGCAGCATGATCTTTGATCTGAAGAGCTTGGTTATCTACTAAATAATGCATACGAGAACTTTGAGATATTGTGTTGAAATTGAGTTGTAGAGTATATGCACATGTAGTATATGCATATATAGAGTATATGAATTGCCCTCCTGCTTATCATTTGGATAGATGGGCACTGAATATAGCATGCTCAAATCCAGAGAATTAGACTCTGAATAGTCTGCAGCTTCTGCCAGTAGATTAGAAATTTAGAGATATTTTAGAAAGTTGTCAAAATTTAGTGAATACTGCATCCTTAAAGTTATTGCCTTTGAACTAGCAAGTTAGCAATGTTTCTAAATCCTATTAGAAAGACTTCATCTCCACAGAAAAATTAAAGGAGGCATACATTACAAGATGTTTTTACAAATAATAGTACATAAGTTGTGGTGTAAATTGTCTGCTCCCACTGGACTTTCTGAGGTTATTTATAGTGAAGCAGGAAAATATAATTGAATGCAATTTAGAAATAAAAGTTTGATAATTGAGCTAAGTAACTTGAACTTGTCAATCACCTGTGACCTTATTCTAGTTACACTTCACTTCAACATTGGAAAGTCCTAAGACCCAATGATAAGATTCAAAATATAAGCCAAACTACCCTCACTGAAGTATAGTGGGGCAATATTGTACATCTTGAGCATTTTATTTAATATGTATTAAAATGAAAAGATCTGAATAATTGAGCAGAAAAAGCTGTCAGGTATTTGCCTCAAACTTCTAGGAAACTTACTTTAAAGTTGTAATAATGTGGTTTTTTTTATACCTGAATGCCATGTGAATATAATTGTACATTTTAATGACTTAAAAAATAAAAATAAAAAAAGCTCTTCTTCTACTTACTTTTAAAATGGAAGGTAAATGAGAGAGAAGCAAAGCTAAGCCTGACTGGCCCTTCTTGTTTTTCCCCAGTCCTAACCTAGTCAGTTACTTCAGAAAATGAACTGAGAAAGCCTAGAGACCTGGACAATGCCACAGGTTGGGACCCAGAGACATCTTTGCAAGAAGTTCTGAGCCGGATTAGAAATGATTTTCTTACTCCAACCATGTTTCTCCCTTTTGGTGATAACTGGCTTTTCTTCACCCTCCACTGAGCCCTTCTCAACCTTGTTTGGCTGAGGGGGATCCTGGAAAACTCACAGGTGGACAAGAGTCTCTATCTTCTCTTCTCCCACCTACTTTTCAAAAGCAGAATTGGACCCACCTAGAGCTTGGGGGCGCTTTCTGGGTCTCTGCTATTCCTTTCCCAAGTAGCCAAACCACACAGCAGTTTCTGTAGATAGGTCCCCTCAAGATGACAGAGAGATAGATCTAAGGATAACAGTGACTTCATCCATGAGATAGACGGAGAGAGAGAAAAAGCGAGAGGGAGGGAGGGTGGGAGGGAGAAGGGTGGGGGGAGGCGTCTCCCGCTCCCTTTGCCAGAAACAAAGGCTCTATCCCTGGGGCCATCCGAAGTGACTCAGCGACCCCAACGACTCCCTCCCAGCAGAGGCTGCTAGAATGGGCTGGGCCTGGGCCCTGTCAAGAGACCTTCCCTATCTTTAAAAGGCGTTCAAGGCTGAGCGCTTTAAGGAGCTCGGGCGCGCGGCTCTCCTTGTCGCAAACTTTCTCGGCAGCCGACTTGGGCTACCCCCACCGCCACAGCGCGGCAACTCCAAGGCGCCCCTCTATGCACTTCGTATCCAAGTCCTGGGAGTTGGGGGCTTGACGACGGAATTTCTTCCCAATTCCTTTCCCAGTAGTCAGAGAAGAGCTTGGGGGAAGGAGAAGGTGGGAGGCGACCCCCAACCGACCTCACCCCATCTCCACACTCCAGGAGGGAAGTCCACCTCGTGGGCCAGAGCTGTGAGGGGCCTGGCTTCCCTGCCCCACCCCAAGTTCCTGCGTCAGGATACCAGCTGTGCTCTTCCTCATGCAGGGGGTCCTGAGGGTGTTTTGCAAAAGGATTTTTGTTTGTTTTGATGTTCCTCCTTGCCTGTTTTGAGGCGTGGTTGCAGAGGCAAGGGGAAATGGGCTGGGTCAGAGAAGAGTAGATAGTAATTGCAGAGCTTCGTAGATGTTTGTGTGCACGCGCGCGCGTGTGAAACAGAGGGAAAGGAGGAGGAAGGAGGGGGTGGAGGGAGGAAGATTTACATGACTAGGGAACCGTAGACCAAGTTGGACTATGAAACTCGAGTCAGAGGCGCGCCTGACCCAGTTACCCTTGCCTCAACTCGAGGGTCTGGAACTGTCACTTACAGCTCCAGGGTCCATTTAACCCTTTTCTTGCCTCAGTTCCAAGAAGAACTGTCTTTGTTCCCGGGGAAGAGGATGCAGAGTAGTGGCAGTGAGCAGAGGTTCAGACTGGAGAGCTGGACTCCACGGTGCCTGGCGGGGCTGCGGGAGGCACACTACTCTGGCCTGTGGGTCTGGCCTGTCTTCAAATCCTTCATCTGGGTGAGAACGCAAGGCTTTCCCTTCTATCGATCTGCCTCGTTTTCTGTAAGAAGGGAAAATATAAAACGTGTTCATTATTTTTGTTTTTTAAAAATCGTGTTTGCCTGCGATTGTGTTTAGCAGGCAAAGTGCAATGGAGAGTCTACTTCTATGTGAGTGCGTTTCAGAGAAATACTTTGGATTTACTGAATTAGCTTGAAATACACAAAAACATGCAAAATAGAGGAGCTAAGAGGAAATTAATAAATTTCCCTGGGAGAAGTAAGAATAAAGAGGAAGAGGGAGTAAAAAGGAAAAGAAGCTTGGGGGGCAAGGATGGAGCGAGGAGGAGGAGACAAGAAAGGAGGAGAGAGAAGGGTAAAGAGAGAGAGACAAGGAAAGAGAGAGAGGAAGAAGGAGTTAGCGAGAAAGCCAGCAAGAGATTTTTTTTCCCATGTGCAGACCACGGGCTTTGAAGCCTTCGACCCCCAACCCCCTAACCCAAGTGCATCTCACAAAACAAGTCCGGCCCGTATTTCAGGCCGTCGCTCTGCCCGGCGTCTGCTGTCCCCGGGGCTCTAATTCACTCCTGCCCTCTCTGCATAGTGACATTCGAACCTGGGAAAATAATTGCATTAGAGCAGATTACTTATAACCGATAGTTATCCGTCTTTTTCTGTTCGACAGAAGTCTATTAAATTCAGCACAGCCATTATCAGTTGAGCTCTAGAGCAAGCCTTCATTAAGAAAATTAAAATCATACTTTTGAATCGAAGCAAAGCCTGCGCAGGTCTCAGGAGCCCGCGTCAGATCCCGACATTTTCATGAGCGAGATTTTCCCGCGAATCAATCTCTGCTTTTTGGATACTGGAAGTCAGGGTGAAAAGAGTGAGTGTGATGACAATTACTCGAAGACAGAATTGCCTGAGCTCTAGAAGTACTACCTTTCCTCCCAATTCCTCCCTCCCCGCCCCCGTGCCCCCCTCTCCTCAGCCTCTGCCTTTCCTCCTGTGGATCTTTTCCCAGGTGCTTGCCACTTAAAGGCACCACACCTGTCCGGGCGTGGCCCAGATTTGGGGAGCAGGTTGGGGTGGCAAGCTAGAGCGGAAACAGAGCAGGCGTAAGATTAGGCTCCGGGCTGAGAAGCCGGTACCATGAACTTTCCCAGCTGACATCTGCGGCGGGGGGGCCTCACCAAGCGCACGTGTCTCTCTCTTGCTCGCTCGCTCTCTCTCTCTCTCTCTCTCTCTCTCGCTCTCTCTTTCACACACACATACACACACACACGCTCCAACACCCTAGTGCGAGGGAAGACTGTCCCTTGCATTGCGTTTCACACTCGCCCCGGGACCAAAGCCGGTGGCCCAGGAGTCTTTCGTCCACCCTGGCATGGGAGCCCGCCCTCGGGACTGGGCAGGCCGTTGAGTGCTCCTCAGGACCGGGATCCTGCATCCCTTTGGCAGGGTCTTGGGCCGAAGAGTAAACCCAAACCCTTGGGTTTGGTAAGAGCCTCATTGCTCCGGGTACCCCCTTAGAGACTTCGGACAGGGGGCGCCCCAGTTTCTCGCCTCTCCCACTCCCCAGCTTGGGGTCGAGGGCACAGGTGGGAGACATGGGCCGGGGGAAGGGTGACAACCCCTACAGCACCTCACTGAAGTCTCGGGGTAACATCTCCTATTGCTCTAGCGGAGGCGGGATCTCCTATTCCACTTTAAACTGGAATCCTCACGCGGCAAGAGAGTGCCTTCTCAGTTAGGATAGGAAAGCGTTTGCATTGATTTTCTGGAGCATCTGGAAATATGCAGGGTTTGAAGAATAATTTTTTAGCATGTTTTATTTTTTATTTTTGTTAGCCACCGTCCTTCATTTCAGCATTTTGTGTTAATTACTGTGTATTTCTCTGATAGGTCTGCCCAACTTAGGGCTCTAAAGGAAAACACAGCGGCTTTTGAATATTTTCGGAGGAGTCCTTTCCAAGGGCTCAAAGAACAGAGAGGCTCTGCTTCCATTTTTGTCAAAATGCCCAGTAATGGAATTCTTGCCCCTCTCTTTCGGGTCTAATGAGGGCTTTGGAGTTTATTAGGAGAAAATAGCAACCCTCCTTCCTATCAGCACTCAAATACGGGATTAGGCGGAGACACTTGAAAGAGTATAACATTGTTGTTCCTTAGCAATTGTCAAATTCTCTTTCCCAACTATTTCTATTTGACACAAAACCCTACTAAACCGAAGCAACAAAAGTCAAAGAATAAATGTGGATAAGTCAACATCTTTTACCATCTTCACAGCTTTCAACTCACCAAATTGGTGGATATTTAAAATATATTTTTCAGGGAAAATAAAAACAAATGCACCTACACTGTTGTTAGTATTTTCTTCTCATCAGATGTAGACACATCACTCGATTTCTTTTTCCTTTGTGGCAAAAGATGAAATGAGAAACGAACAGTAGCCTTTTAACAGCCGCAATTCCAAGATTTTTTTGAGATGGTTTTCTTTGCTTTTGTTTTCCCTGCTTTGCCCTTAAAAGCAAAACAAAAACAAACATAAAAAGGGAAGACATGCCATTCCTAGTGGAGAGTTTATTTTGTTGCCACAATGGGGGGGGGGTGGCTCAGTTAACAGCTATTTGAGATGATAATGTTTAGTGATCCCATTCTTTTAATCATAATCTTCAAGTGGTTTAAGATTAATGGCAGGGGGTGTTTTCAGTCTCTTCCTAAGGACCTTCACATTAATTTATTTAGAACGTTGACCAAACTGTCAATGTCTCCAAATTTCATTAAGTTGAACTGAGACAAATACAATAAGATTTTCGTATTTTCTTCAACTGTGGGAATATGCTTCCAGAAATATTTTTGTTAGGATTCAACTGCAGTGGGGACATTTGCCTTCCTTTTCTCTATATATTCAAGTGAACCCATATGGTCTGCAGATAACTTCTCTTCCACTTCTGAGTTTAATGAGGACCTTTCAAAAAGTCATATCCAGAGACTGGCAGTAGATTCTGCTTCCCCAACCAGGATTTAGGTTTAAAGTAAGTTTGGATGCACTGAACTTCAAAACAGACAACAGCAACAACAAAATAATAACAATAGCTTGAAGTATAAATGCTCAACTTTACCTCAGTCACAATAGCCCCAGCGACTCTCCAAACCCAACCCGACTGAAGCGTCATTTATGGCGTGAAGACCGGGGCTGCTGTAGCCTGCCTCTGCCTTGCCTTAGGAGGGCTCGTTCCCTGGAGCCCCGGGGTCCCCTTCCCCGGAGCGTTCCAAAAGAGGGATGTTGGAAAAGGAGTGACGGAGGATTCTGGGGAGAAGCGAGGGAAGAGAACGGATTTTTAAACCTGAGAGTCCTGATACCCTGGCGAGAAATGAAAGCCAAGAGACCCACCTTTCCCTTGCTGTCCTCCCTGCCCGGGTTTGTTTCCCCGCGCTTCATTTCTGAGATTTGTTTTCACAAAATCCTGCCATCCGGTGCTTTAAAAAGCAAAAACAAAAACTCCCCACAAACTAAAGTCATTCCGCATTGCAGATTTACACTCTTTTTGTGAGGTCTAGTTATGGTCAGAACACTTTTTCCGAGTCAGGGCTGCTTCCCCAGCGCCTTTCGCAAGAGTAGAGGCTGGCGGTGGAGTCTGCGAGTCTGCTAGCCCGAGATCGCTGTGCCTCTCTCGTTACCTGTGCGCCTTCGCGTTTGAATAGAGGTCATAAATCCCGGGGAAGATTAATTGGGAAGCCGAGAAAACTCCGCTACGCGCCGGAACAGTTGAAAAATATCCCAAACACTCTCAAATAGTACCAGTCCCACACCTTGCGTTTGACGTGAAGCGCCACATTCAGATCAAGTGTCAGACACTGGAGGCTTCTTCTGGTGCACTCCAACTACCCTTTCCGTTTCAAGCAAAATTGGGAAACAAGGGCTGAAAAGATCAGGTACACGAGTGGAAAAGACCAGTATGTGTGTGCTTGTGTGTGTGTGTGTGTGTGTGTGTACCGGGAGTACGGTAATAACTTTTAAAGGCGTTCTGCTTTTTGGGGGAAAAAAAAAATCGGCAGGGGCCGATATTTCTTTGCGGTGCAGGAAAGGTTCATTTGTGACAAGGAATTGTTTGAATTCCGAAAGCGATTCGTGGGGACTTTGCTAAAATGGTGCGAGTTTTCCTGGAGATTAATTTTGCGAGGGTGCAAAATTGTTTTTATTTGCTTCTTTTCGCATCAGATGTCCATTTTAAAGAACTTCTACAGCATTTATTAAAAACATTTCCTTGGATTCGGAATCTCCGGTACCGCAGGAACACACAACACACACACCTCTCAAGCAAACAAACTATAGCAAAACTTAGAAAATAAAGAGATTTTAAAAAAGAAAATGCGTCGGTTTCCTAGGCATTTGATAGTTTAGTCCCCAGAGGCCAAATGAAGGTGGGGACTCTTTCATATTTTATTCTTATTTTTTATCATTTATTGACAAGCTAGTCCCCTGCCGCGGGCTTTTACTGCAGAACAGAAGTGGGGGGGGAGCGTTAGAAGGAATCGGTGAAGTGGGGAGGTGGGAGGTGGCGGCGAGTGGGAAGAGACGCAGAAAAACACGGTTCACTTGGCAAGGGGCTGACCCGCAGCTTTCTGCTCCACTGGCCAGCAGGGGGCGCTCTAATGTTAGCGCTGGACAAAACAGCCGCGGCTCAGAGCTGCAGTACAGGCTTTGCAATTTCACGCAGCTGCAAAAGGAAGGGGAGGAGGAATTGTAGGTCCTAAACCCTCAATAGCTCTTCCACTTGGGTTATTCACCCTCGGTTCGAAATGTTTCTACGTCTCACTTTACCTCCCCACCTGACTTATCGTTCACTCCCTTCTCCAACAACCCCTCTCTTTTCATCTGCATCTATGCAGCACATATATAACCTCTCTCTCTAGCCTTGAAATACACATTAATGCAACTTATTAAATACGACGATGAACAGTCAACACATTTTCGCCTCTTAGTTCCGCTGATCCAAGCAGGATTTATTTGCAGATCTCATCCCAGAGTCATATTGCGTGATTTTTTCCCTTAAATAAAATTGGTCAAATGTTGACAACCTTTAAGCCAATCTAACACTCAAGATTAGTGATGGGAAGCTAATGAGAAAATATCAGATCGCTGGGCCTGAGGGCTGCCAATTAAATCTTCGCTGATTGAAAAATAAAAGCGGACTTGGGGTGTGAGCCCAGCTCAACTTCAACTATTCATTTAACGTGTTGCCGGGGTCCGTGCCTTCTCTCCTCTAAACTGCTTCCCTAATAGAGCTTCTTCCTCTCTCATACCTCAACCTAAAAGCCAAATGTTATTTCTCGGAATATTTCGAGAGGTCAAAATCAGGATGAACATTTCTTACACGGTAAATATTAGGCCTTTAAGCAATATGATTTAACTAATTAGAAAATTTACATCATTAAGTCTCTGGGAGAGAAAAAAGAGAAACAAATCTGCCAGTCATTTTAAAGGAGACAGGCACTATTGAAGTGTGAAGAAATCGGCTCTAATTCAAAAAGGCAATCGGGCAGAAAAAGCCCTCAACATTACCCTGCTAGTTATTAATCAGAAAGGGCTCTCTCTCTCCTCCCCACTCCCCCTCCCCTCTTAGCACTGAGTTTAAGTTCGTTTTTTTGCCAGTGGCCCTTGTCATATTTATATTGAGGTTTTGTCTGCTAAAGGATTACAATTTGAAAATGTTTCAATGTGAAGCAGAATCGGTAAAGGGAAAAACATTCACAGAATCATCTCTCTTCCAGACAAGAAAACCTGTTGTGATAAACAATTCTCACCTTCTCCTCCACCTCTTTTTTTTTTTTTTTTTTTTTTAATTCTTTAGTCTTTCTTCCCATTAAGTTCCTATTTTGAAACCTGCTTGGTGAGAACTAGATAAAGTCTTTGTGTTCTGCTCCCCTCCCCCTCCTTTCTTGCACCCCCTCCCTCCTCCAAAGCGAGAAACTTGGTCTGAAAGCAGAAAAGTACAAATACACTAACAAAGCCCCACTCACTTGATAAAAAAAGGCCATGGTCTAGGCTTACATGTCAGGAATCTAAGGGAACGGGGATCAATCCGGAGGGTCCATAGACAAAAGATGATGAACTAGAAATTCTCCCCACCTATGTGTACTATTCAAAATACAGTGTGTGATTAAAGAGACAAAGGGAGGTAGGTGGGTGAGAATGATTTTAAAGTGCATTGAGGTGTTGTGTAGCATTTTTCTATCTCCCCCCACCCTTTTTCTATTCAACTTAAAACAGCAGCTTCATTATATCTAGGTGCCCCTTCCTGTCGTACTCTTACTTAAGCACTTGGTACACCACACACATAGCCTTTTCCTTAGTCTTCTCACTCCCAGCAAATTAACTGAGCAGGGAAGTACAAAAAGAAACTTTGTGAGTAGTTCCACTTGGAAATTCAGGCCCTTCCTGGCATCTCTGAGGACTTGTTCCTAAACAGACATTGGGGTTGCAAAATTTAATAGAAAGCCTTAAGACACTGGATTTTTTCTTCATTATTATTTCTTTTTAAATTACAAAGAGGTCCCAAAGCTTCATTTTTCTGCCTTGCCTTATCATTCTCTTATGAGGTTCCAGTCTGGCCTCATTTTCTTATCCTCCTCTCTACCTTACTTCACCAGAGTTTCACTACCTTGCTTCCCACCAATTCCCTGGGCCTGGAATTCTCAAGTCTTCGGGCTTCTGCGGGCCTCCAGCAGAAGGTGAGTTCATTGCCGTGCTCCATTTGACCGGATTTCAACTTTGCTGGAGAGAGACAGCAGTAGCAGACCTGGGCTATTAACACACCACAGTTAATTCTCTGCGGGAACTTTTACTGGGTGGGACGTGTGGAAGGAGAAAACATCTGTGAAAAGTGCCTGCTCATGAAGGTAGGGAATGACTTCTGACATAGAGGCCAGAACACATAAAATAGGGCAGAATTTGTGAAAGAGCCAGTTTAGAGTTAAAATTTGGTGAACTAAGGAAAAGATCAAAAAAGAGAGCCTTAGTAAGAGTCTAGAATGTTCCCCAAATGCAGATCCTTTTCTGACAGAGCAGAAGGGAGTGGAACGTGCTCCCCTTAAAGGAAGATTATAGTAAAATGGACATTTCTGTCACTTTCGGGAGATGGGACACAGAGAGATGAAAATATATGACAATGGCCTCTGGCTCTGGAGGGCTCTGTTGTCAGGCTCCCCACCCTTTGTCCCGTCCCTCTTGGAATCCTCCTTACCTTGGTTGCCTCGACTTGATCTGACACCACTGGACGTTCCTGGGCTAGGATCTCTGAGAGGAAAAAGACCACGAGAATCAACCGGTCTCCTCCTGCATCTACTCCGAAGCCAAGAAGCATTGCAATAAAATTTACAGCGCCTTTAACAACTCACAAGTAAAGCATTAAAATTCTCTTTAATTGAGAAAATATTGATTTCTTAAGTCTAGAAAAAGCTAAATCGTAATTTAACTGCAAACTTTCAGGCGAGAAAATAGCGTATTATGTCGCCGTGTTATGGATCCACCCGTTATACCCATGCAACATCACATCTTTAATTGCGCTACTTTATGAAGTGATAAAGACAAAAGAAAACCCGACTTAGGCAAATGCTTTTAAAAAGAGGACCTAGAGTAATTTCCTTTTCCAGTTATTTATAAAAGAAATGTGTCCTTTTTGAAGCAGGAAAAAAAATGCCCAAAGGGGAGGAAAGACATAAAAAAGAAGGAAAACCACAGACCAGTCTAAAAGCAACTCACATTAGCAAATCCGTTGATATTCTTTACCAAAGGAGGAATGAAGCCACCACTTTTTAGAGAAAATGCATTCACGGGCAAAATTGCATCCTCCTTTAAACGAAACAAACCTGGTTCTATTTTCCTACTTTACTTCCCCATCCTTTTTTGGGGGTGGATAGGGAAGGGAAAGAAAATGAGGCTTTCTATGTTATTTCTGTATCGGTTTTTGGTATTATAGAGGAGTAAAGAAGTTTTTGTGTGGTGGTTTTTCATTGATCAGTCACTCTGAGCTAATGTAATTATCCTCATCAATAGGAGGCTGCAGAGAGAATCATTATGTGGGTGACATTGATAAATGATCGCCCAGGAACGGCCCTCTCACGGGCAACCCCCACATCTGACCCTCCTACACACACAATGTAGTCATAGAAACACCTAGAGAACCTCGAGCACCGCCGCGGAAGGGGCTTGAGAGGGAAGAAAAGCCTCAGGCGGCCGAGATGGGGGTAGGGGCAGATGGGGGCGGCCAGTCCCAGATCCAAACCAGTTCGAACGACAAAAACAGCCAACGGGGGGTGGAGGGGGTGGATGATTGCGGGAGGGAGAATCCCCCACAGTTGCTCACAACAAAGTGAAAATCCGCCCTCCAGACGGACCCATTCCTCCACACCTTTTCCCATGTGCGACCTCACTACCAACAACATCTGATGTTTGCCGAGACACACAAATAGGTTTCTCCAAAGTAGTTAAATAATTAGGTTACAAAACCTGTAGGCATCTAATTCTCACGCGGGTTCCCCGTT
>JAQZBX010041304.1:0-14756 GCA_029593785.1 Cabassous unicinctus
TTTTGTTGTGTTTTTTTTTTTTTAAGATTTATTTTATTTATTTATTTATTTCTCCCTACCCCCTCGTTGCTTGCATTTGCTCTCTCTGTTGTGTGCTGATCTTCTTTTTCAGGAGGCACCAGGAACCGAACCCAGGACCTCCCATGTGGTAGGCAGGAGCTCAATCGCTTGAGCCACATCCGCTTCCCAGTATTGTTTTCCTGAGACTAGAAACCAATACTTGGAAGAGGAATCGGGCTATGCCTTCCTTGGATAACTTTGTGGAATGCAGACGGCACTGTAAATTCAAGCAGGTCCCCAAAGTGAATATCCTACTCTTTGAAATGAGGAATTAGCGTGAAGGAGGACAAAACATCCTTAGCATGAAACCCTGTTGAAAGCAAATTCTTGCAACTACTGTATTGCAAGAAGAACTTACTCACAGTAGAACTGATTATCTTGCATGAGGCTAAATTCTTTCTTCAACACAGTGGAGACCACTGGCCTTGCTCACCCACCCCGCTTCCGTCCGTTCCATGTGCACTGAATTTCCATAGGAATTACTGTTCATACCACCACTGAGGTGCTGAGGCGCTGTCAGGGCCACGCTCAAGGCCTGGGTGAAGCACTCATGTTGCCTTTCCTTCTGGCCTCTGGTTACTGAAAACATTTGCTGAAAATTGCTGTCCCACTCAAGAACTGTCAGAGGTAATTGTGTTGCACCAAAGTTACTGAGAAACATGAAGTAATATGGTTACCACCTGGCAACCAAGTTAATGCAACCTGTCTGATGAGCCGCCGAGCTTGCCATGTGTGAACATGCCAGTTTCTTCTGAAAACCACGACAGCGTAAATTTGTGAGGAAGAGGTGTATCAAAGGCCTCTTAGTGGCAATTTACAATACAAATCCCTGTGTAAAGGGCAGTTGTCAGGTCACCAAATCCAGTGAAGTCTGAAGTTCAGGGGGATGGCGGTGAGGGGGGAGAATGAAAGCCTGGGGCATGTGGACCTGTGTGAAGCGAGCAGCATGACTTACTTCAAAAAGCAAGGCCTAGACTTGGCTCGTCACGCAGCTGGCAATGGCCTTGGTGTCCAAGAGAATGAAAATCAGAGACTCACAAGGTGGGAGGGCCTGGGTTGCTGTTCTGAGACTGTCCCTTGCCTCTGGCCAAGGCTGTACACTTCCAGAAGTGCTGGGCGCTCTTTTCTTCCTAAAACTCCCAGAGAGGGAATCCCCCTCATTCTTGGGGGACACTTCCAGGGTCCCCCATCCTCCACTAGAGGGTTTCCTTTTAACTTGAACTCAGAAGACCCAGAGAAACTCTCAGACTGCAGGTGCCTCTATTCATACGGCAAAAATTCCAAGTCCCTGGATCCAGTCGTGGATTCTCTTTGGAGCACCTAGCTCTACTGAAACAGTCTTTTCTGGATGAAATTGTGGTTGGCTGGCTGTCCATCTAATGCCTCGTGTCAGCCTGCGACCCAGAAGTTAGGGTGGGGCTCTGAAAAGACTCATCGAAACCAGGAATTTCTCACCTTGGAATCCAAGGATTCACATCAGAACCATCCTGGCATTATCATCAAATCAACCAATGCTAGAAGCACCTGCTCTTTTTATCGTTGATAATATTCACAGTTGAGCTTTTGTCTTACAAAACAAAAATCTCGCCCTCAAGCAGTCACTGATTAGATAATTACATTCTAGAATTTAGCCAGGACGCCGGGGAGCAAGACCACAGCAAAGGGCTTATAAACCACGAAAACAGATTTCCAAAGTCCATGCTCTAAAATATATTTATTTGCTTTGAGCCTATAGACTCTTACTTTATACACAATTTTAACAAACTTGGCAATGGGAAGGGTGGAGATATGATTATAGTTTCTTTTAAAAGGATTTTATTCCAAAATAGTTGTTGTTTTACAAGATGTAATGTTTAAAACACTTAACCCTCATCTAATTAGAGAACTCAGTTACCCACAGGAATTTGTTTTCTAAGGGTTCGGGATAATTGAGTTTTTACTGCACAATCCTGAAGGGATCTCACAAAGCAGGAGCATATAGATAACCCACCCCCCTCAAAATTAATACTCCTTCTAAAGATAATTTAAAAAACAATTTTAAAAGTGTGTGAAACAGTTGCACAAAGTTAAAAAAGGAAATTTTACTAAAAGGTGTGTGTGTGTGTGTGTGTATGTGTGTATGTGTACAGCCCCCTTCCCCTCTCTTCCTTGATGTCTGGTCTCCTCCTAAGATTAGAAGGCTTTTTAGCTTTCTGGTCTTTCCTATTATGGTAATTGAAAACGTAAACTTTATCTTCTACCTGTTTTCCATTTTCAAATTCCCTCCCTCCATTCTCCCAATAAACTTATCTTACAATGCTGTTTTATTATTGAAAAGTAAGTGCTTACACAAATGTTCTCTGGTGATTCAAGTTGTGTCCTCTGATTTCACTTCCTTTCTTAGGCTGCTGTTTCCCCCAACACACCTTGAGTTAATAATTGCTCCTTTTTTGTTTGCTTACCGTTTTATGTATCACTGATATTTTTTCCATGTACTCCAA
This sequence comes from Cabassous unicinctus, assembly GCA_029593785.1. Classification (NCBI taxonomy): domain Eukaryota; kingdom Metazoa; phylum Chordata; class Mammalia; order Cingulata; family Chlamyphoridae; genus Cabassous; species Cabassous unicinctus. The sequence goes on from JAQZBX010041304.1 coordinate 2,541, forward strand.
TGGGTCTGTGAAACAACTAGCATTATTTTTTTCGAAGCACCCAAGCATGTCAGATGATCCATCAGTTGAGCGTTCTTGCTTGCTTGCTTTCTCAGAGATTTCCTTTCTGAATGCCTTTGTCTTCCTGCTCCTACCGGGTCGGGTTGGCCTCCAGTCCTGCTGTCCTCCTGGGACCTCTCTTTCCCAGCCTTCTGTACCATGCGCTCTGATTCCTGGATCCGCTGCCTTCCTCTCTCTGGGTTTTTCCCTCATGTTGCATAAGCCCACCTTCCATTAATTTCCTAAAAGGGGGGACCCAGAAGGTAATAGTTAAATCCTTCCATCTCTACAGAGGCTTTAATTCACTCTGCCACTTGAGTGCTAGTTTGCCAAGTTGAAACCAGGGCTGGCTACATAATTTGCAGGGTCCAGTGAAAATGTGGAACCCTTTTGTCAAAAAGCAGGAAAAGGCTTTTTCCATTCTTTTTGCAGTCTCTCAACCTGTTGTGTTTTTTAACTATTTGATGCCACTCTCCTTCAGGCATGGGGGTACTTGGAGTGCCAAGGTACACCCTTGTAGGTACCTGTGCAGAGCCCTGCCTCACAGCTAAGCAGTGGGGTACGCTCCCACCCCAGCCTTCCCTGCGTCAATGCCCAGGCTCCTGCCGAGGGCAGAGGATGGCAGTGGTCCCTGTGTGCGGATGGGGGAGCAGGTGGTCGGGAACCAGTGCCGGAGAGGCAAGGGGGCTGCAGGAGGAGGACTTGCCAAGAGCGAAGGCTCTCCCAGGGCAGGCACCGTTGTCTCCTCAGGCTTCACTTACGAACCACAAATTTCAAGATGGTGACCACAGCTTTAAACCCCAAGTATGAAGTCCCCTTCTGAGCTTAGGATCCTTTTGGACTTCAAAGGTCACATACCCGTGAAGCCAGCCCTCAGAGAAACTCATCCTTCCAAGGGGTTTTGAAAGCCTTACTCCAGGGCCTTCCAGAATCTTCCTGCTATTGAGAAGCCTGATGGCTTTTTCACTCCCATTCTTTTGTACTTAAACTGTTTATTCTTGCCAAAAGTTTTTTAGGATCTTTTCTTTAACCCTTTAGGTGCTGAAATTTCTCAGTTATGCAACTTGGTGTACACTTACTATAATAATAAACTTTTTTTTAGTATCAGCAATCATATCTTTTATTTCTAAGAGTTCTTTTTGGTTCTTTAATTGTTCATTTTTCATAGCAGCCTCTTCTTGGTTCGATGAAATATCTTCTTATCTATCTAAGAATGCTAACATTTCATACTTTAATTCATTCCTGCATTAACTCTATTTCTTTTTTCTTTCTTTCTTTTTGTTTGATCTCCATTTTTCATGTTGGAGACTTTTTTGACAATTATCTGGTGATCCATTTATATTCAAAAGTTAGGCCTTCTGGCAGGTGCACCATGATCATGCATGTGGCTTATCTATGAACTTCACCATAAGGTGATGGGGTTCATCGATGGGATCCATTGAAAGACTCTCAAATGTTATTATCTACAAGACTTTTCTCTGGGCTGTTTAGAGGGAACCTGAGGGTCCTGCTAGCTTGCATGTGTATACACATGATGGGTAAGAGGAGTTCTGGAATCAGGGTGGGGAAGAAGGATTGACTGGGGACCCCACGGTGTAACACACAGGCTTTTATCTCACCCTTGCTTCATCCCTGAGTTTCTCTGGGCCTGCTCCCCAAGACCAATTACCCTAAAGAATAAACCTCCAACTTTCTGCCGCGAACCAGGGAAAGGGTTGTTGCATGGATGCCCCTGATGGGAGAGAGCTGATGGACTCAACCATGCCATGGGCAGATTTCAACAACACCCTTTTCCACAATGGGCCTGACTCCCACCTTCCTTCTGGGATGCTGGTTGCTTACAAACACTGAGACGCACAGAGGCTCTGCAGGGTGAAGCAGCTCTGGTCCCAGTTGTCTGTTAGCAATTGGTTTTCCCCTTTCTTCACTCTGCCAAGATAATTACCATTCCTCCATCCACTTCTCACCTCCCAAAAATTTGTTGAAAGCATTTTTGCCAAATTGTTTCTCATTCTCTTTGACCTTGTCAGTTAATTTGTTTTTTTTTTAAATTCCATGCCTGACATTTTAATGGGATTTGGATAAGAAGGAAAGATAGGCCTGGTCAATTCTACTATTTTTAACCAGAAGTTTCCTTTAGAAATCTTAATCTTTATTGGATTCTGGAGCCATGAACTTTACTCTTAGGTGAATCCTTGCCATTTACTAAGCAAAACAGTAAACAATTTAGTGAAATAATAAATCTCAGTTTATTTCTCTAGCCCTATTTATGCTCATTTAAATATAATTCTAATAATTTGGATTATTATTATTTAGTGTCCTAGTTTTTAGTAGACTAGATGTAGAATTTTAGTAGAATGTGAAATCAGGATGTGGCCTGAGTCATGTAGTCTGATAGCATCTAGGAGAGACAGATGGCAGACAGAGAGAAAGGTGACAGAAAACTAATAATAATCACTTAAAAGAATACGCAATACTATAATAATTTCCACAGACAAACAGTCCTACACATTTCAAAATGCATTGCTGATTAAAGTGCAATTCTGATGCCGGAATTACAGAAACTTCTATAGCTCCCTATTGTCTGCAGATACAAGTTCAATGTTCTCTAACTGTTCTGTTGCCAAGTGTATGACCTGTGGTTCCAATACAGCTCCTTGTTCTGCTTCACAGCCTTACATTCCTAGTTCAGACCTGGGGACCTCTTAGCATGGCACAGCCTTTCTTGCCATCTCAAGATATGCTTCAAGACCCGGTGCAAAGCCCTGTGCTGCTCTCACATTCCCCTCTCTTCTGTTCACAGGGTACTCCTTTAGATTTACGTACAGCAGCTCTCATGCTTTTCCTTCCACTCTGATTCTTTACACTTCTGCTGTACCTCTCAAACTGGCCGGTAACCCACCAAATCGCAAGGGCCATTACCCTCGGCATAGTACCTTGTCTGTAAATGCTCCTGAATAAATGTTAGTTAAATCCAACTAAAAGTATGATAATTAATGTTCAACGTGGTAATCCTTGATCCTCAAGAAAGGGTTAAGTAGGAACGAGTGCACTCTGTTCAAGAAGATAAGAGTGTGAAGTATTTTTAAAAGATTTAAGAAATAGTAAAAACGAAACAAATTTTTATAATGCTTAATAGGCATATTATCTTTAATTTACCTTTAAAAATTTATTTCTTGTTGATGCAACAAAATAACAGTGAGCTGTTATTTTTCACAAGGGCAACAATCCTATTATGCCACAAAGCCAATTAAGTTTGAACATCATGGCTTAGGTATGAAACATCAACTGCCTTTTTAAAAGGAGGTTTACACTGGTAGCAGGTGGGAAAATGTGAATATTTTAATTTCAGTATATGTTTTGGAGAGCAGGTATATCTTCATTGATATAACTGACCTGTTCCCAAATGTTTGGGATCAAATACAGTCTTGCTATTGACTCATGTTGTAATTCCCAAGTGCTTTTATCTTTGCTCTGGATTGATCTTTAATCAGGTGTGACTCCAACACATTTGCTTTAAATTTCTCTCCTCTCCCCTGTCAAGTAGTTAATGATCTCAAAATGTCACACTTGATTCTGCAGATTTTCAACAAAACAAAAGAAAAAGGCAGCATTACCCTACTGGGCTGGCTTCACAGGCTTGAGACTTGGCTGCATCGAGCTGTGCTCAGAAGGGCCCGGGCTTGCTTGGATGATCTGCTGGGGCCATGTTGAAATTGTTAATGATTTTTATCTCGGAACCTGTGTTGCGTAGGTGAAGTCTGATGGGGCAATGGAGCATATGTGTGAGCAGAAGAGATACACACAATATGTGTGTATGTGGTTTTGGCTGCCCCATTTGCATGTAGAGTCTGTGATGACCCAAGAGCACTGAATTCTCTTGGGCCCAAAAGCGTGTCACGTCTACAACTGAGCGAGTTGGGCCCTAACAGTGCCCAAAGGCCACACTTCTCAATGGAACCAGAACTTGCTTTGAAGTCACACAGAAAGAAGAAAATGTCCTTGTAAGAAACATGAACAATCAGGGAACCCTGTCATATCCCTCCCTGTATGAGCCAACCCTGATGCTGAAAACGATGACACAGGAGGAAAGGGAAAGGCAGGACAATCTAGTTCCTTTCTCTTTCAGTCCTTCCTCACTCATCTGTCAGCCCAGTGTAGAGTGTTAGTAGAGTGTAAGCCTAGGAGGACGTGAACTGAAAACCATGGAGTTAGTTTTGTGTAGCATTTCCACTCTTCTGGTAAGAACAAGACACATACATGTGGACAAGCTCTGACATACAAATTATGTCATTTTGGTGATTCCTCGCATGACTTAAATGCTCTTATATTTGCATTTAATACTAGTGTTGCACAGTATAAAGATGGTAAAATTCATGCTAATTGTTTAAAACTTTAATTTTTCTTTACTTAGAATAACATTAAATTAAAAACACCATGAATAGCTAGTCAAGAGGGAGGCCATGGAAGAGAGGGGAGAAAGCTTTACATTTTTGTAACTTTAACAGCACTTTTTGAACACGGGTTCCACATTTTCACATATTCATTTTGCACTGGGTATTACACATTATACAGTCTGCCCTGCATACATGTATTGACTTTAACAGATGAAAAGCACATACTAGTACAATTTCAAAGTAATCTTTATTTTTAAATCAGCAAATAACATTGCCAGAAATAGTCTGTGATGGGCTGAAATGTTTTGTGGTCTCCAGGGACACGGCCAGTGAGTGCCCAGTGGTGGCCGAGGCCCAAGGAGGGAGCCACAACGGGAATCACGTGAGAGCCAGGCCACTCAGGTCACCTCTCCAGTGGGACGGGAATGTGGAAACCTGTATCAGCCTCATTACTTACCGCAGGAAGCCAACCAGCCCACTGGTACCCTGACACCAACCAAGCTCAGCTGAAGACTAGAGACCCTTCATTTATTCCACAAAGATTTTTATTGGACGCCAAATGTGTGCATAGTGAACAAGGCATCACAGTCCTTGTTCTTGTGGAATTCACAGACCAGTGTCGTGGAATGTTACAATTAGAGAAGGAAAGAAAATAAAAACCACTTAAAAGCACCAGGTAGATTCCTATTTACAAGAATCTGTATTAGTCACCAGGACTTTTTCATTGCAGGTGACAAACACACACAAAACAACAACAAAACCCTCAAACTGGCTTAAACAGAAATTTTCAAAGTATAGGTTCCTATAACCCATCCCACATGAACTATGAATGGTGCAGGAGTGATTCTTCCAAAGGAAACGGAGGCACTTTTATCAGGAAAGAGTGTCGGCATGCTCCACTAAAGAATCTCTAAGTAAATCTTTTGATGATGTGAACAATCATCCCATTCCTATTGGATTTTTTTACTTTAAAATGTTGATGGGGGGAGCAGATGTGGCTCAAGTAGTTGAGCGCCTGCTTCCCACATGGGAGGTCCTAGGTTCGGTCCCTGGTGCCTCCTAACAACAACAACAACAACAACAACAAAACAAACAACAAGCAAATAAACAGAAACAACTCAAGGGAGCCAGTGTGGCTCAGTGGTTGAGCGCCGGCCTCCCACATATGCGGTCCTAGGTTCAATCCCTGCCCCGGTACCTCAAAAATGAGTGATATATAATGATTAGCTGGGGCTTATTCAACAAATGCAAGGATGATTCAGTATTCAAAAATCAATCAATGTAAAAAAAAAAATCAATCAATGTAATCCAGTGTATTAAAGAAGAAAAACCACATGATCATATCAGTAGATGCAGAAAAAGCATTTGACAAAATTTAACATCCATTCATGATTAAAAAAAAAAAGATCATTAAATAAGGGATAGAAAGGAACATCCTCAACCTGACAATGGTTGTCTACAAAAATCCTGCAGCTACCATCAGACAATTGGTGAACAATTAAATTCTTTTCTTAAAAAGCCAAGCACACACTTACCACACGACCCAGCTACCCCATTCCTAGGTATTTACCCTAGAGAAACGAAATGCTATGTTCACACAAAAGCCTGTATACAAAGGTGTGTAGCAGCCATTTCATTATTGCCCCAAACTAAGAACAGCTGAAATGTCCTTCAGCAGGTGTGTGGTGGAACAGTCACACAACGGAACACCACTCAGCAATGCAAACCGAGTGAACTGTTGACACAGCCAACACCTTGGATGCATCTCAGAGGCATCATGCTGAGTGAAAGAAGCCCTGTAACTTACTGTATGTTTCTATTTATTTGACATTTTTGAAGAGACAAAAGTATAGTTATGGAAAGCAAAGCAGTGGTGGTTGTGTCAGAGGTGGGTAGAGGGTGTGATTACCAAGGGGTAAGTACTAAGAGTTTTCTGAGGCTGATGAAACTTCTAAATCCGCAAGGAAGCCTTCATTTCAAACTGCTGGCTTGAAGAACAAGGTTTTATTTCAAGGTGGGTGTTAAATGCTCTTAAAATTTCTTTTAGTCATCAGCTCCAGGAGTAGTCCATGGCACATGTAAGGAAAAAAATCAGGTCCAAATTGATGAACCCAGTTCACCAAATGGGAACCATGACTGAATCAATAGACGTTACCTCTCTCCCCCTCTTGGGGGCTTTGCTGAAGGTGTGATTCTTTGACGATCTGGATTCTTTGAAGATCCCTGGATCTGGTTTGTTTCTGAGGGGAGTACGTGCAGAGGGGTTTTGTCCAGACCCACGGGCAAGCCTCTGGGGGACAAGCTGGCCGCTGTTCCAGGAAACCGGCTGGGGAGCAGCGAGTGTTAAATCCTTCTCTTCCCTTCCTTGTCGCAGAAACGGTGGGCCCTTTGGTGACTTCTAATCACAACTCTCTTCTGCCTTATTAGGAATCAAAAAGATACATTTCTCCCCAGTTTGTTTATGGGGAGGGATATTGGGACAGCAACCAAACAAGAGTTCTAAGCAAATGCATCTTTAAAAAATTTATTTTGGTGAAATGTATATAACATACCATTTGTAATTTTAACCTTTTTAAGTGTACAGATTCATGACAGTAATTTCATTCACAAAGTTGTGTAACCATCACCACAAGCAAATACATCTTAAGCATGAGGTGGGCACGTGTTGCATATTCTCTTGGTCAGTGCAGATGTGCTGCCTCTCCTTTGAGAGGGGACCTGAGACCTCTAACCTCTTGCTGAAGAACAAAAGATTATGGGCTCAGTTGCCATATCACATGTGTTTTCCATGAGGAGGGAGACTCTCCGGGGTCGCGCCCCATTTGTCTGGCTGTCCTGTGGGCACCCCTCTGGTGGTCAGCTAGGAAGAGGGGCTCTCTGTTCCTGCACCCAAAAGATCCTGGCTGGCGCCTAGATATAAGCAGAGAAACTGTTTCATTTCTTCAGCAGCAAGAAAGACCATGTAGAGGAGAAGGAAGAGAAAAGAAACAAAGTATTTTCTGATCAAAATGTGACCGTCAGAGCTATGAATCCTTCTGTACCTTGCCGCATGAGTAAGTCACTTTACCTCTCTAGGCGTTGGTTTTCTCATCTGGAAAATAAGACAATTAAATCAGGCTATTTCTAAGACGCTTCTGGCCGTAAAGATCTCTTTCTTATTTATACACATTTGTTCACCAGGCGTCTTCTGCAGTGGGGTTGGATGCCTTATCTGCCCCTTAACTTGACATGAAAATGAAAAATGCCAAGATACCCAGTAGACGTCTCTTTGCCGTCTAGCTTCTGACCCTTTCCATCCTCACCAGGGCAAGACACTGTTACACTCAAAATAGATGATCAGGATTAAGGCACAACTAAAGCCAGTTGAAACTTAGGTTTAGCTTCTTCTAAAAGTCTCTCATCCAATCACGATTTAAACCTGGTGATTTTCCAGTGGTGTAAGTTTAAATCCTGCCAAAAAGGTGCTCAAGGCCTGGAAAGATCTGTGTTTTGGGGTCTGCCCGCATGTGAAGGTGGCACAAGTCCTGAAGCCCTGTATGATGCTATGCATGTTTGTTTTGTGAGTTCACAACTTTTACTCTACACTTGTTTATGTATGTTCATGTATGGATGATATACTTCAATTACAATTTTTTTAAACGGGGGGAAAAAAAAAAAAAAGACGCCTCCCATCTCAGTCATGCTTTACAGCTAACAAGGCAATTGATGTCCACTTCATTGTTCTTATCTTCTGTTTTCTTATCTGTGAGTTGGGGTTGCCAGGGTCAGAGACCACACCTGGGGACAGGCTTTTTACAGGGCCTTATAGGCAGTGAGTGCTAGTAAAACTGGTTTCACAGGGAGAGCCCAGAGATGATGCCTGGAAATGACGGTGTTTTCCTTACAGAACATCTTCCAATCAGTTCAAAGGTTTCTTGGCTTATAATTTTAATTCCTCTTCAGTACAAGTTGCTGTCCTTATTGGAAGGAAGACAGATAATGTTTCTTGAAGAAACACATATCCCAAAAGTGACTGACTGGCAGGAAACCCAAAAAGACTTGCAAGCAATAATGCATTTTGCATCCTTTGGCTACTAAAAAATACACTTTGCTCGCAGGGGAGGACAGGAAAAGCTTTGTCCATTCTCCCATAAGGACAACTCCGTTTCAAACTGTGGGGTCAAATAACAAGGTTTTCTTTCATGAAAAATGTATAATACTCTTCTTAAAATTTCCTGTAATCATCAACTCCAGGAGTGGTCCTTGACATGCCTAAGAAAAATCAGGTCCAAACTCATGAACCCAGTTCATCAAACAGGAATTGTAGCCATAAAGTAGTTAGTTATTCAGCTCAAGTGAGATCATGTGTATTTGTAAATGCCTAAAAAAGTGAATGACCAAGAAATCTTAGCTTCTTGCAGAGAGTACTAAATTGGGGAATTCAAATCTAAGTCTTTGGCAGAAAGAATCTGAGGGTGTTATCTGCATTGAGAAGGAAAACAGTGCTAGGTCCCTTGTCTATGGAAAGACCTGGGGGGGGAAATCCCTGGTTCAATAGTCTTTTATCCAGGAAGATGCCCTCTTTCCCCCTTTGCAGTGTGCTCCTAAGTTTCCCGCTGTGCTCCCCTTGGGCCATTCTATTGCTGAGAGGTGACCTCCCTGCTGTGAACCAGTCCTGTCTCTTCAGCACCTGCCTTTTTACGCTCAAACCACTGAGCTGGGAAGCGGATGTGGCTCAAGCGATTGGGCTCCCATCTACCACATGGGAGGTCCAGGGTTTGATTCCCGGGGCCTCGTGGTGAAAGCGAGCTGGCCCACATGGAGTGCTGGCCCGCACAGAGAGCTGGCGCAGCAAGATGACACAACCAAAAGAGACACAGAGGAGAGACAACGAGAGACGCAGCAGACCAGGGAGCTGAGGTGGCGCAAGAGATTGAGCGTCTCTCTCCCACTCCGGAAGGAACCAGGATCGGTTCCTGGTGCCGCTTAAAGAGAAGACGGGGAGCAGATGTGGCTCAGGCCATTGGGCACTCGCCTCTCATGTGGGAAGTTCCAGGTTCGGTTCCCAGTGCCTCCTGGAGAAGGCAAGCAAACAATGAGCAGACGGATGAGAGAACTACCTGGGGGAGGGGGGAGAAAAATAAAGAAAAATAAAGAAATAAATAAATCTTTAAAAAAGAGAGAGAGAGAGAAGACAAGCAGACACAGAAGAACACAGCGAATGGACACAGAGAGCAGACAGCAAGTGCAAAAACAATGGGGGTGGGGCGGGGAGAAATAAATAAATAAATCTTTAAAAAACACAAAAACCCAGACTGCTGAGCTACACCCGCTCCCCTGCTCTCCCTTCAATGTCCTTTTTCCCTGGGTCCCTGCATTTGCTCCAAGTTGTCAGGGCACAGCACCTGGCGTTGTGGCAGGTTGGGGAACATGCTCGAGACGGTGGCTGTGTCCTTTTCCCTGTGATGACCCCTTTGATCCTAAGGGAACGGCGGGTGCAGGGAATTCTATGCAGAGAAATGAAAATGGAGCGTTTCCCCAGCGCGCACGCCCACTTGCTCTGGGAAGCCAGGGAGGACTGTGGTGTGGCGTGTTCTCCCTTGCTTTGTCCAATGTTGTGTCTCCCTGCAGTAATCCTGGGGACTCTTTTCATCCTCGGTTTTATTCCAAATGGAATGTTAAGAGGGTTCAGATGCTGAGAGACAGGTCAAGGCGGTGGGGGTGGGGAGAGGTGTGAGCTTGTCCAGATCTGTGGCTGTGCCAGGCCTGTTTTTGAGTTGACACAGTGCTAAATGAAAAGGCCCTAGCTTTGATCTGGGGAACTTCCTGGGTAGCTGTCTGATTAGATGAAGATCACGTACTTCCCCTCCCCCCGGCCCATCCTTCAGGAATTAATACACGCTTTGCAGCCAGTGCTAGCCCTGCTCTTCTCTCCCCCGCTCAAAGTCTATCTTTCTCTCTTTCTGTGGGCCTTGGGTTTTTCTTTCTGTTTCAGCAGGAAAAGGGAGACTGAGAAAAGAGGGCACTTCTCCCTTCTTTCATTCTTCAATTGTTTAGAAACAAAACAAAAGCTTTGCTTGAGAGCCTCATATGGACCTTGTCTGGTCCCGGGCATCAAAGGGAATTGGTCTCTGTTTGCAACATGGTCAGCTGCTGGGATGCCGAGAAACAAGCCAGTTGACAGGTGCAGGGCTTGGAGAGAGAACTATGCACCCTCCACTGGGTTTATCCGCCTAGAAAAGAGGGCTGTGGAACAAACTCTTTAAGCTAGCCTGCAAGCCCAGGAGATGCGCCAGAAACTCTTTGGGGACCATGAACTGCCTCACTCTCGGGAGTGGGGCAATTTTAAGAAGCGCTTGCATCTAAAGAACTGCCAAATTGGAAATCATTTAGGCTGAGTCACAGCTTTCCAGCGTTGTTGAGCATGATAATCTCTTTATAACTTTAAAAAAATGAGACCTTTCAAAAGTGTAGTTGTACTTTTAAAAAATGTATACATATTTCTCATTTTGACAAAGTACACATATTTTTAAAATATACTATATTTTAACCATTTAAAGTGTACAATTCAGGGGCATTAAGTACATTCATAATGTTGCACAACCATGATCACTGTCTAGTTCCAGAACATTTTCATCACCCCAAACATAATCCTGTGCCCATTAAGCAGTGGTTCCCCATTGCCCCATCCCCCAGCGCCTGGCACCTCTAATTTGCTCTCTGTCTCTTTAGATTTGCCTATTCTGGGTCTTTCATATCAATGGAGTCAGACAGTATGTGGCCTTTTGTGTCTGGCTTCTTTCACTTAGCATAATGTTTTTCAAGGTTCGTCCCTGTCACAGTATGAATGAGTCATTTCTTTTTCATGACTGAATAATATTCCATTGTTTGGATATTCCAAATTTTGTTTATCTATTCATCTGTCCTTAGATATTTTGGGTGCTTCCAACTTTTGGCTATTGTGAATAGAGCTATACTGTGAATATTCATGTACAAGCTTTTGGGTGGACTTATGTTTTCAGTTCTTTGGGGTGTTTACCTAGGAATGGAATTGCTGGGTTACATGGAAATTCTCTGTTTAACTTATTGATGAACCACCAGACTGTACCATTTTACATCCCCACCAGCAATGTGCGAGGGTTCTGATTTCTCAAGTCCTTGCCAACACTTATTATTTTTCCTCTCTCTCTCTCTTCCTCTCTCTCTCTCTCTTCTCTCTCCCCTAGTGGGCATGAAGTGCTGTCTCTTTGTGGCTCAGCATTTCCCTAGTGACTAATGACATTGAGCATCTTTTCGTGTGCTTGTTGGCCATTCACATGTCTTCTCTGGAGAAATGTTTAATCAAGTCTTTTGCAAATTTTTCACTGGTTGTTTGTCTTTTTGTTGCTGGGTTGTAAGAAGCTTCTGTATGTATTCTAAGTATCAGACTTTAATTAAATATACAATTTGCAAATATTTTCTCCTTTTTTGTGAGTTGCCTTTTTTCTCTCTTGATAATGCCCTTTGATGTACAAAAGTTTTTAGTTTTGATGAAATCCAATTTTTTATTTTTTCATTTATTGCTTGTGCTTTTGGTGTCACATTTAAGAAACTATTGTCAAATTCAAGGTCATGAGGTCTTGCCCCTATGTTTTCATCTAGTAGTTATACTTTTAATGTTTTATTTTATTTATCTCTCTATGCCAGTTACTGTTCTAAGTGATACACATATAACCACACATTACACAAAATTTATATAATATGAATATTAAGTCATTAAAGCTTCATGAAAACCCTATGAGGGGAAGCGGGTGTGGCTCAG
>JAQZBX010041305.1:0-22400 GCA_029593785.1 Cabassous unicinctus
AGAAACATTTGTTATTATCTATATTTATATCTATAAAATTAAACCTCTATATGTGTAGATAAAATAATAAGTTAGCATTATTTTATATATTATTTATAGCAGGAGCTTGTGTTGGGCAATGTTTTCTTAGAATTTACACAAAAAACAGAAGCAAAAAATAAATAAATAAATGAGATCTAAAAATTGAAAACTTTTTGCTTCAAAGGTCTTTATCAATAAAGTGAAAAGCATCCTACTCAATAGGAAAAATGATTTGGAAACGACATATCCAATAAGGATTTAATATCCAGAATATATACAGAAATCCTGTAATTCAACAATATAAATACAAACAACCCAATTTAAAAAGGGGCAAAAGACTTGAATAGACTTTTTTTCCAAGAGAGAATATAGAAATGGGCTAAAAGGCACATGAAAAAATGCTCAACATCACTATTAAGGAACTGCAAATCAAAACAACAATGAGATATCATTTCACACTTACTAGAATGACCACTATTTAAAAAATATAGGAAACTAAGTGTTGGAGAAGTTGTGGAGAAATAGGAACACTCATCCATTGCTGGTAAGAATGTAAAATGGTGCAGCTGCTGTGGAAGACAATATGATGGTTCCTCAGGAAGCTAAGAGTAGAATTTCCATATGATCTGGCAATCCTGCTACTAGGTATATACACAGAAGTACTGAAAGCAGGGATGTGAACAAATATTTATACACTGATTTTAATAGTGGAATTATTCACAAGTGTCAGAAGATAGAAACAACCCAGGTGTCCATCAAGCAAGGAATGGATAAAGAATATATGTATTCACAATATGATGGAATACTATTTAGCTGTAAGAAGGAATGAAGTCTTGATGCATGAGACAACATGGATCAACCTTGAGGACATTATTTTGAGTGAAATAAGCCAGACACAAAAGGACAGCTATTGTATGATCTCACTAATATGAACTAATTATAAGCAAATTCATGGAGATTGAATTTAGAATATAAGTTACCAGGAGATTGAATGAGGTAGAGAATGAGGAGCTAATGCTTAATTTGTACAGAATTTCTGCATAGGTTGATTGTAAATGTTTGGAAATGGATAGAGCTGATGATAGAACACTTTTGTGAGTACAATTTACAGTGTTTAATTTTTTGTGACTGTGGTTAAAAGGAAAACTTTAGGGTCATGTATATCACTGGAAAACTAGAGGATAAAACATGGGACTTTATAACACAGTGAACCCTGTAGTGGATGATGGTTGTGGTTAATAGTACAAATATAAGTATGTTCTTTCTTGACCTGTAACAATTGTATGTCACTATTCAAGGTGTTAATAAAAGGGTGGTTTATGAGGAAAAAAACACACCTAATGCCAACTATGGACTCTAGTTAACATTAAGGTTTCAATATTCGTTCAATTGTCACAAAGTCCACATCAATACTAAGTGTCAACAATAGGGGGTTTAAAGGAGTAATTTAGCAATAATGAAGTGTTCTAAAATGTATTGTGGTGATGAATTCCAACACTGTGATTATACTGAAAGCCATTGACTGTACACTTTAGATGGATTGTATGGAGTATGAATATATCTCAGTAAAACTGCATTTTAAAACAAATAGAAACATAAAAACATTGATACAAGGAAAATTATGTCAAACACACTTCTTTCAAATCCTCATCTATAGTCAATTTCCCTGTTACTGTGGAAAGAGCAGAAATTCTAACCCTGCACTGCAAAGCTTTTGAGAACTATTCTTTTCACATTTAACCATAGTAGTTTCCATATATGTGCTTTGTGTATTTGTGTTTGCCTTTGTTTGTTTTTCTCTAAGAAAATTTAGATTTCTCATCTCTTTTAGCTCCTTAAATGTTTTTCACACTTTTATGAAATAGGTTTAACCTCTATTTCTTTGCATTTTAATTTTATGCTTTAGGCTATGGACAATAGGGATGCTTGCTTTATTATAAAATATGAGCAAATGACTACATGTTTCCTCCTGATTGTTTTCAAATCTCCTTCTCTGCTTCACTGATGGTGTGTTATTTTTTGTTTGTTTGTTTGTTTGTTTTGATTTAGTGTCTCAGTTTGGAATCAGGATACTCTAGAAAATAAGAACATCACTCCAAAATGTTGCGTATTGTGATGGTTAGGCTAATGTCTCAGCTTAGCCAGGTAATGCTGACCAGTTTTTGGTAAAACAAGCACTGGGATAAGAGTAATACAAAGGCATTTCATGGACATTAATCATCAGTGATTTGATTGCATAGATGGCTGGTTCCATCTACAATCTATTAAGGATATTTTCATCAGAAATGAGTGACATCTCATCCATTCAGTTGAAGGCCTTAAAAGGAGAAGTGATTTCAGCATTCAGAGAGAAAATCCCCATCTCTGTTTCAGGCAGCAAGCATCCTCTGGAGAATTCAACGGGGAAACTCATTAGCATCCCTGGCTTGCAGCCTGCCCTACTGTATTGGACCTATGCATTCCCACATTTGCATGAAACAATTTTATAAAACCTCATACTATTTACAGATATCTCCTGTCAGTTCTTTTTCCCTAGGGAACCCTGACTAATACAGTTATGCAAAATAGGCTTCATATTTCTGCCACACTAATGAACTACAGAATTGAATTACCAGCTCCAAACAGCACCAGTCATCCAGGCTTCTTTACTTTTCTCTTCAGCATCCTGTGTACAGGACTGATTCCCCAAGTATAGAAAAAAGCACAGCAGTGCCAATCATTACATCATGGTCCAGGCACCAGAAAGATGGAAAGCAGAAGAGTGTAAACTGAGTAAAGCCCCTTGTAAGAATTTTTCCTGAAATCAGCTCCAAAAATTCTACTTTATATTTGAAAAAGTCACATTAAATGGCTATCCCCACCCCTACCCCTCCTTCTAGGAAGGCCTGGAAACATTGTTTTGATTTGTCACAACTCTTAGGAAGGCAACTAGCTTTTCCAGGCACTGCATTTATTATTAGTTATTTTCATTAATGTCAGTTATAAAATAGTATGCTATTATAAAACTTAAGTATCCTTAAAGTATTTGTATCGATACACTGAAGTATTTGAACTTATGAGGCTTACTTAAAATCTTCTCAAGCTCTGAACTTTCATTTGTTGTTTTGGTAAATTACTGATTATCTGCCAATATTTATTCTCCTTTTCTGTTTGGAGGGCATTGGGACCAGCCATCCAAATGTAGTCAGCATACATAGCTTCCAAGCTAGAGGATACAATTTCAATCATTACTTATAGCTAAGTGGAGCAATATGATCATTTTCAGGCTAATGATATTTTAGTGGATGTGATGTATGATCTGCATCATAATCATATAAGGGAGGTGACTGACCTCTATATTCTTTTTTCTTTTACAAGGTACTCAGGATAAACCCAGGACCTTGTACATGTGATGCAGGTGCTCAATGAGAGAAATACACCTGCTCACCTCTATATACTTTTTTACTTTTGTCAGGCAAGAACCATACTTTGCATTTTTGTTCCATCATAAAACATACATTCAAGAGCAACAACCCAGGAAATGGCAGACCAATGAGATCAAGAAACCCAGAAAACTCCAGAAACCCAGAAAATCCAGAAAAGAGTTTCCTGCTTTATGGACTAGCTGGCAATTGAGGATGAACATCTGAGTCAGTCAGTCAATTCATAAAAACAAAAAACAAAAAACAAACAAAAAAAACCTCTCATAGGACAGTATTATATGATTCCAGCTGAAGAAACTGGGTAAGTTCTTAATTCAGTTATTATTCCAGACTGTCAAAATAAATAGCTCTATATTTAGATATTTTAAAAATTTAGTGATTAGTATAATTTCCTTAATTTCTTTTAAGTCATTGCTCTATTAACACATGGACCTGCTCCTTCTGGATTCTTCTGCCCAAGAAGAGATTGTTGAAGTTCTAAACCCTCGTTTTATTATTGTTGTTGTTATCATTAAATTATTAAAATTCCTTTTGTAATTGGGGAATGATGACCACATGAAATGATTATGTGCAAAAGATTGTAGAGCACTGATGTCATTTTTAAGTCTTTATGCATTTGGTAGAATCTGCCAATTAATCTATCAGGGCCAGGAAAAGTCCTTTCCTGAGGGATTAATTTGAAGGAATTTACAGGGCCTCTTCATTTTATTTATTTAAACTTAAGTGAATTTTGGTAGTTTATAGTTTTGGAGTAATTGTTCCATTTCATCTATCTTATCCATTTTATGTTTATGTTTGTTCATAACATAAATCCCTTATTTTTCTTTAAATATATAAATCCTTAATGTCCAACATTGATAATTTAAGTCTGATATTTCTTTTTTGTGGCTATCATGCTTGGATTTCCAACATTGACAATTTACAGGAGTTTGAATGAACTTCCCCTCTACTTCCTTTGAAATAGACTTTCACCTTCTTCTGGGTGTTCTTTTTGTGTCTGAATGCAGTTAGTGCTTCACCCAGGGCACTTTAATTGTTTTTTCCCACTGTCCCAGCTGTCTACAAGCAGTTTATCTGCTTTCAGGAAAAATGATAGGAGCATGAGCCTGAGATAAGATCCCCAGCTCAGTCCCTCAGACTTCCACCTTATATACTGACACTGACAAACTTGCACCCTGTGCTAGTGTGAGTGATTTGTGCACTCCAGAAAATCCTGTTCTTACAGCAATTCCATTCCTGTGCCTGTAAACTCAGGTCCTTTGTATCACATCCAGGTAAGGGAGCTTTTGATTAGATCTCCTCAGTTAAGGGCTTTTGGTTATATTATGGGGCTCAGGGTAGATCTTAATCCTTTTACTGGAATCCTTTATAAAGGGAATAAAAATCTGTAGAGGGAAAAATACCTACAGAGACAGAGAAAGAAGTCCTGGATACAGAAGCCTGTTATAGCAGAGCACAAAGGCATGGAAACAGGCCCCCAGGAGGCTGAGAGAGAAGCCCAGAGAGAGCAAGAAGCTGAAGCAATGAGGCTGGGAGGAGATAAGAGAGACTAGCTGCCCCTGCCATGTGCCTGATTGCCCACAGCTGAGCTCCAGGAGAATGTGACCCTGGAGGAGAAGGCAGAGAACCCCAGAGCTGTCATTGTGCCTTGCCATGTGGCAGGGGTCCAGGCTCACCAGCAGACCATCTTTGGTGAAATAGCATCTCTGATGATGACTTGATTTGGACATTTTCACAGCCTCAAAACTGCAGGCTTTTAATCTAATAAATTTCCATTGTAAAAACCACTCATTTCTGGTATATTGCCCCCAGCTTCTTACAGCAATCTAAACATACCTTAGTATGTGCACAGGGGCCACCCTGCTCCCTCTGGAACAGGGCCAGGGACACACCATGGAAGAAAAGCTGACAAACTTCACATGGGGAAGGGTTGGGGGAAAAAAAGCACCATAAGCTTCTTCTATTGTTTTTGAAGCTGTGTTTTCTTGATTTAGCACTTGCCTAGTAAATGCAGCCCTTTAACTGTTTCTCATAGTTTTGAGGAAGTATACTGTCTTTAAGATTCCTTTGCCATCTTTACAGGAACAGGGTTGAAACAACAGCCACCCTCAGAGAAGACCCCCAGCAATCTGAAGTAGCTAATAAAAGCAGTGGTTAGCAATCAGACAACACGGACCTGGAATTTGGAGGACTTGGTCTTTATGCCCCACCCTGACATCAACAACCTATTCCAGGAGCTAGAGCTGCAGTCCCAGTGCTGCCTGCCTTGAGGATGGCAGATGGGGCATTATTAACACCACAGGAAGGCTGGAAACCACTGGTGTTTACTGCCATGTAACAACCTCTTCTTCCTGCTCCTCCCTGGGTGCTGCCCAGTGTTTCACTAGGTCTGAGGTTAAAATGGTTGATTTATTCCCCAATCTTGAGGATTTTGTGATGGTGATGCCCACTCTGTTTCTGATTGGGAAGGGGCTTAGATCCCATGGGGAAGATGGGTGGAACTGTCTTGCTTGCAATTGTAGATACTCTCTGTTTTTTGGGATGAGTGCTGTCCATCATCATCCTTTTGTTGGTTGTCCTGCGTGAGTCCAAAAAACTGGAGAGTAGGTGTTGGCTGCAACTCTGCTGAGATTCAGGGCTCAAATAGCATATGAACAGACAGAAGATTTAAGTGTCTGGGAAAAATTTTTAACAAGTATAGTGCTAATTATAGGTTCAAATAAAAGGGGCAGAAGAGCCATGTTTAGGGAAATTATAAAAGTCTAACTCTGTGTGAACAAACATGAGGGGAGAAAGCAAATGTGGACAAAAGTAGATTTATTATTCTAGCAATGGACAAATTTGTATCATTGGTAAAAAGGCAGTGGCTACCAGAGTTTCTGATGAGAGGGAGTGGGAAGAACAGGTGTAACATGGGGTATTTTGGGGACATTGGAATTGTCCTGCATGACATTGCAATGATGGATACAGGTCATTACAAATTTGGCAAAACATTTAAAATTGTGTGGTGCAAAGCATAAACTATAATCTAAAGAATAAAGCATGGCTAGTAGCAATGCTTCAATATGTGTTCATCAATTGTAACAAGTGTACCACAATAATGAAAGATGTTGTTAATGGGGGAAAGTGTGGGAAGGGAAAGGGGTAAGGTATATTGGAATGCCTTATATTTTTGATGTAACATCAAAAAATTTTTTAAAATATTTTTTCATTATTTTTTTAGCCCAAATTTTTATTTTTTTATTTTTATTTTTTTTGCATGTTATTCTATTTTTTAAACTATCAGTATTATTTCATTTTCTTATTAATTATATTTAGCTATTTTATTGGCTTCATTTTTTGAAGAGGTTTTGGATCACAGAAGGGTTACAACTGTGTCAGGGAGGATCATTGGTGTGGGGTGTCAGTGATGGGGTATACATGGTAGGTAGCTCACCTGGGCAAACATATAAGGCATATAAATGTGTTCAAATGTTCATAAGGCATCATCACAGTGGGTTGAGATTCACACAATAACTGAAGGAATATCAAATTCCCATCCTGGGGAGCTCTGCCACATTCTCTAATGGATCAGCAAGAACCCTGAATATAGGGGCAATGACTAGTGAAGGAGGATCATTCATTGATGGGCCCTTGATATTGATGACTGTGCGTATGATCCTTTACTTTTGAAATTGAAACTTAGCTTAGTATTATAGGGTGCTTAAGAGTTGCCTCATGGGACCTTCATAGTTGCTCAAATGTGATCTCTCTCTAAGCCGAACACAGCATATAAATAAATTACTTTGCCCCAGTGTGGGACATGACTATCGGGGATGACTCTCCCTGGCACTGAGGGGTTACAACCTATCACCAATTAGCAATGCAACTGGAAAAAGACCTTGACCAAAGGGGGAAAATGTAAAGACAAATGAGTTTATTTGGCTAAGAGACTTCAAAGTGAGTCAGGGCTTCATTCTAGAGGTCACACTTATGTACATCTCAGCAGGATTTCATTGACTGCCAAAGTAGATATTACCCAAAATAGCTGGGCTCCTGAGAGCACTGGAGACATCTAGACACTATAATCAGGCAGATAGCTCAGGAGTTTGGTGCCTTGTTAGTGGGCCTTACTTTGGAATTTATACTCCCCAGTGTGACAGAGGTGGACTCATTTGTGGGTTCCCTATACATGGTTCTTCTGTCCTTCTATTTGAACCTATAATTAGTACTAGAGTTTGTATGTGTACATTCAAGAGACTAAAATCTTTGGGCTGTTCATTTGCCAGCTGGGCCCTGAATCTCAGTGGTGCTGCAACACCTACTCTCCAGTTCATTAGTCTCACCCAGGACAACCAAGTAGGAGGTGATGATGGACAACTACCATACCAAGAAACCAAGAGATTCTATAACTTCAAGCAAAAGAGTCCCATCCATCGACCCCATGCAATTGCAGCCCCCTCTCAATTAGAGGTGTAGTGGACATCACCAGCCCAGAATCCTCAGTATTGGGGAATGAACTATGGACTAAAGTTGACTTACTGGTATTGTACTATAAACTTATTGTTTTTCTAGCAATGGAAGAATTTATATCATTGATGTGGAGGCAATGGCCACTGGAGGTTCTGAGGGCAGAGAGAGGGAAAAACAGGTGTAATACGGGGGTATTTTTAGGACTTGGGAGTTGTCCTGAATGAACAGATGTAGGCCATCTATTATAGGTTATCTTGCCATAACCTACAGAATTGCATGGCAGAGAGTGTGAACTACAATGTAAACTATAATCCATGTTTAGTGGCAATGCTCCAAAATGTATTCATCTAAAATGAATGTAGAACACTAATGAAGGATATTGTTAATATGGGAAAATGTGGGAGGTATGGGGAGGAGGGCATATGGGAATCCCCTATATTTTTTATTAGATATTGTGTAATCTAATATCTTTAAAAACTAAAATACAAAAGAATACAGATATCATAAAAATAAAGCATTTTTTAAAATAAAAAATATTTTAATTTTTTAAAAAAGTTGATTCATATAAAATGGTATGTCCCTAATATAACATAGTTATAACATTATAACATTCATAAATCTCCTAATCATGATTCTTCTACTTCTTTTATTTGAAACTATAATTTTCAATTTACCTGTTAGGTATATTTCTCAGAAACTTAAAGACTTTGGGTTGTTCCTATGCCAGTGGAGCTCTGAAACCCAGCAAATATGTAGCCAACTCCTACCCTCCAGTTCTTTGGGACTTCCCTGGACAATTAACAAAATGATGATGATGGATCAACCCCATCCCAAAAGCAAGGAGTATTTTCAACTGCATGCAAAACTATTCCATTCTTCTGCCCTCAAATACCTATCTCCCATCTCAGCCTGAAGCAAAGTGCACATAGTCCCAAATCCCTCAAGATTAAGGATTGAACAAAAGTAAGGGGGTAGTGTAACTATTGACTAAAGCAGATGTTTTGTTCTTGTGAAAAAGAAGTAAGGGAAAATTGATTTAGGAAGGAGTAATGTATATAAAGGCTCCACTTTCATCACTCAATATTCATTAAGCATCTATTAAAGATGTGAGACTTTTCAAAAACAGTAGAGAGAGACTTGGCCTCTCTGAAAGAGAGATATGCATTTGAGGTCTGTCAGTTTTTGCTTTATTTATTCTGTAGCTTTTCATATATATAGATTAGGACTGAAATGTCTTCATGATTAACTTTTTGATAATTATATAATATCTCACTTTGCCTATGTTATTTGTATTTTCTCCAACATTTATTTTGCCTGCTTTTAATATTGCCATGTAAGTATTCTTTTTCATAATATTTGCATGGCATATTTTATTTTAATCTAATTATACCTATATTTCAAATGAGTTTCCAGAGACAATATTTTTAGTTGGGTCATTTTTAAAGTCAGTTATTATACTAGTTATGCTTAATTAGTCTAAATATACTATGTGTATTTAAATTAATTTTGGGGGAGTGGAAGTGGCTCAAGCAGTTGGGCACTTGCCTCCCATATGGGAGGTCCCAGGTTCAGGTCCTGGTGCCTCCTAAAGAAGATGACCAGACAGATGAGGGAGCCATGTTTGGGGGGGAATAAAAATTTAAAAACCAAATGAAACACTTTAAAAAGTAAATTACAGTGTATAAAATAAGTAATAGTTTAAAAAATTTAATTTTGGAATGTTTGGTGTCTATCAACCATTTTGTTATTTTTTTATTATGTTTCCTTTCACTCTTTTTGGCATATTTGAAGCTCTTTTAGTATTACATCTTCCTTTGTCTACTTAATTTTTTTTGTAATTTTTTGTATAATTTTACATGTTGTTCTAGGCATTGCTATTGTATCTAGTTATATTGCTATGCTAAAAGTATCACAAACTCAGTGACTTAAGCCAAAACACATTATCTCACAGTTTTCATGGTCTAAGTTAAGGTGCAATGACCCTGAATTTTCTGCTCATAATCACAGAAAGTCAAAATCAAGGTGTCTTCAGGATTATATTTCTTGCTGGAAATTCTCTGAAAGAATCTGCTTCCAACTCCGTTTAAGTTTTTGGCAGAACCCAGCTCCATTCAGAGATGGTAGTGTCTGCTTCCTTGCACGTTCTCAATTAGGGCCTCACTTGGCTATTTAAAGTCACCTGCCTTTCTTCTCACGTGGCCACCTATATCTTCAAAGCCAGCATCATTGTGTTGAGTCGTTCTCATATATTATATTTTTCTGACTTCCCCTTTGGCCACCAGCCAGAGAAAGTTCTCTGATTTTTGTGGCCCATGAGATTACATTGCAACCAGTGGATAATTCCAGATAATCTTCCTATTTTAAGGTCAACCATACCATATATAGTAAAAACATGAGAGTGATCACTTATATTATCATGTTCTGTACTTTAGAACATAAAATTTATCTTGGATATGTTTAGACATTTTTCTTAACACAATTATATACCTTAATTTTCACAGTCATCTTAGACTCAATATTTTATGATTTTAAATGGAATGTAGAAAATTTGCCAACATATTGATCAATTGCTTTCTCATTTTTGGTTTTAGTTGTTTTAAGTTTTAACATTTACATCTATTATCAACCCTTTGAGATAATATTATATTTTTGTGCTTCAACATCCAAAATACATAAAAGCGTTCAAGGAAGAATAATCTATTATGTTAATACAGACGTAGCATTTCTGTTGCCTTTCTTTCATTAAAGGTATTCCAGTATTCTCTCTGGTATCATTTTCCTTCTGTTTTAATAACTTATTTAGCCATTATGTTACCAGTGTGCTAGCAAAGAATTCCTTTATTTTCCTTTATCTGACAATGTCTTGATTTCACTTCATTTTCCTGTATTAGTCAGGACACTCCAGAAACAACAGAGAGGCTGGCAAGTTTGAACTTCACTGAGCAAACTCCTATCTGGATAAAGGCGATATTGAAGTTCTTAATCTGAATACCCCAGGGGAAAATGTCTGGCTGGAAATTCCAGCAAGAGCCTGCATTGATGTTGAGACAGAGATAGAACCCACAATTCTCACTTGTAAATTACTCAAATTGATTGGATGAGGAGATTACCCCAAATTACTAAAAGCAGTATTTCTTTGTTGATTATGGATGCAATTAACTACTTGTAATGCAAATCCCATCTACAGTAATACATCACAATAACTAAGTAAGACAGTATTGGACAAAAAAACTGGACCCAATAACTTGGGCAATTTGATCCATGAAATTAACCATCACATTCCTGAAGGATCTTTTTGCTTATAAAAATTCTGGATTAACCATTATTTTTCTTTTTGCTAAACATTTGTTTCCACTTCCTTTGGCCTCCATGGATACTGATGAGTATCTATGTTCATTTGAAACATTGTTTCTACTTATATAATGTATCATTTTTCTTTGGTTGCTTTCAAGATTTTTCCTTTTTCTTTAGAATATGAAAGTTTTATTTTGATGTGCTAGGCATGTACATTTTTTGTTTCATCCTTGATTAAAACTCTTTTAGCTTCTGGAAATGATAATTGTTTTTCTTTCTCCTAAACTGGGTTCATTAAAACCATAGTTCCTTCAATTTTCTTTTTTCCCACTGTATTCTTTCTCCTATCCTTTTGGGCTTCCTTGTGATATGAATGTAAGACTTTTTATTACTGCCACAGTCCTTAAGACTCTGTTCATTTACATATATTTTGGGGTACTTTGCATCTCTCTTGTTAAGATTGGATAATTTCTACTTATCTATCTCTAATATCTTACATTTTCTCTGAAATCTCCATATTATTTTGCAGCTAAAATTTTAGCTTTTTTAAAAATTTAGTTAATGTAGTTTTTCAGGTCCAAAATTCCCCCTTGATTCCTCCTATTTCTCCTCAGTTTTTCTAATTTCCATTAATTTCAAGAATGTTTGCGCTTACTTATTTGAGCATTTTTTATAATTGCTGCTTTAAATTCTTTGTCATATAGTTCCAGCATTTATGTCACATTAGTATCAACATTTTAAAAATGTTCTTTTCCTTTACATATTGAAGTTTACCTTGTTCTTTATATTTCAAGTAGTTTTACATTGTATCCTTGTATTTCAAATGTTTAATAATGTGACTCTGGGCCTTGTTAACTACTATGGGGAATACTGAAATTTTTGAAGTCACAAGAATGCTCTCAGTTCTATTTATGACGCAAGTTCTGACCATTCTGCATTTCAAGAATCTAATCAGAAAAATTGGGTGACTTTTAAGGTTTCACTTACATATATTAGTCAGCCAAAGAGGTACTGATGCAAAGTACCAGAAATCTGTTGGCATTTATAAAGGGTACTTATTTGGGGTAGACGCTTACAGTTATAAGGCCCTGAAGAGTCCAACTCAAGATAACATAAGAGATACTTTCTCACCCACAGTCTGTTGTCACATGTTGATGCAAATAGACCAATGATGTCTGCGAGGGTTCAGTCTTAGTCTTTATCTTAAAGCTCTACAGGCCCAGTTTCTTCTGATCTCAGCTGTAGGATAGAGGGCTCATCCCTTTTCCCATAGTTGATTTCTTTCCAGGCTCAGCTGCTCTGTTCTTTTCACAAGGTCAGCTGTAAACTATTAGGCAAATGTCTCATCTCTCTCCTGGGCTCCAGCTTCGAAACCAAGTTCTCTCCTCTGCCGTGTCTTTTTCTGTGTTCTCCTGTGCATATACTTTCATGTGAGAGTCCATTTTATCAGCCCAACAAGGGGGCTAAGACTCAATACTGAGTCACACTGTAATGATTTGCTTAAATCAAAGCTCTAATCTTGATTTACTAAAGTAAAAGTGAAACCTCTGAATTTAATACAATCAAAGGGGAACCACACCCAGAGGAAAAGATTAGTTTACAAACATAATCAATATCTCTTTTTGGAATTCATAAAAACATCAAAGTGCTTTAACTTAATTTTATGTATTTCATTTAACAAATTCCATGATGATTTCATAAAATAGGAATTTTACTTGATTCTTTCATATCAGATATAAACTATGCTATACAGAATAAACTGAAGGAACAAAACAAGACAAATATCAAATATGTATGATGATTATTTTATTTCCTTTTTCAAATGTGCATGGATTTATCCACTCTACCTAAGATAAAGTAACAGTTATTTGAGCAATTATTTCTATCAACAGCCATGGAAAGTTATAGAACACACATCTTGGGACATTGCTGATTTTGGAAAATCTACATGACCCCATATTTTGGCATATCAGAGTGCTTCTAGCTTCTAGAATTTGAGGCAATGTTACATATGAAAATGTTATTATTTGATAAAGCTTGAACAAGGACTAAAAAATAATTGCCAGTCCAGATGTGTAAAGAAGAGTGTGCCTTTTAATAACATAAGCACACTTACTATTGATGGGATCACTGCACTTATTCATAAAGAATGGACAGAAGGTGGTTAATAGGAAGGGATAAGATACTGAATGATAGAATGTGAATAGTGAAGAAATGCAGAATAGGTTTAAATTACCTTTTACAGTAGAACACAATTAAATGTCCAGCCTGGGGACATTTTTTGGGGGAAGTATCAGGAATACACAGAGTTGAGGTATATTGTGGAAAAGATTAAACATTATTGTAGATTTGAAATTGTGTATAACATAGAGAAGGTTTTGATTTCTAAGGTCACAGAATGAGAAAATCAAGGGAAATGGTGAGTAACGAATCCAGAAATGACAGGTCTCTAGTCACAATGAATCCAAGTGTTAAGCTTCATGAAAAAGAAGAGCCTGACTTTTGCAATTTTAAACTGGGTAGCTAGGAAACATTGATATTGTTAAAAATATATAGGGTAATCTATAAGAGGTTTTTTGCATATTTACATGTGGTAGAGGATGATAATTTCTGTGTTGAACATGCTGACATTAAAATAATATTCTCAGATAACTAAGGTCAGAGATACAGATATACAAATTATCTAATTAAAAAGACAGGTGGAAATGAAAATGCATATGGTCCCATGAAAAGGGGCAACATGGAGAAACATAGAGTAAATGGAACTCAAAGTTGAAGAAGAGGAAAAGTGAAATAATGTTAACAAGGCATGTGAGGATAAGAAGGAAGGCAATTAAGGTAAAGAAAGTAACAGGAATATCTACAGATGGTTTTATACAGATACACATATATAAATAAAAATGTATATTAATGTAAAAATATAAAACTAAAAATAATATATAGATTTAGATGATATAGATATATAGATAATAGAGGTAGAGATAGAGATAGATATAGATACAGATACAGATATAGATACATATACATATACAGATACAGATATAGGTTTGCTGATGGCTACCAATAGTGACATAGGTAACATGACCAAAGGTTGTATATTTACTTGACAATTCCATTTATACCACTTATACCACTGTTATTAACAGTTCTCTGTTTTGCTCTCAGAAATGCTATATTTGGATGATTTTTTAAAATGTTCACAGTGGACAGAGGTAGATGTAACAAATGCTTGGACAAAATAAGTATATGTATGTGTCTGTGTGCATATGTGTATTTTTATATATGTGTGTGTGTATTATATAGATAGATACCTAGTTACAGACATTCTTTCTATAAATTCTTCCAATCCTTCCTATGAATTCAAACTAAGTGGAGTGCTAAATAAGTTTTGTCACTATTATGTTTGCTGTAACATGAAACTTTTTGAGAGCTCCTTTAACCTCTGTGTTTCTCAAGCTATAGATTATGGGGTTTATCATTGGGGTAATAAGTGCATACAGCACTGAGATGAGTCTGTCTCTGGCTGGGGAGTGTGACTGGAGGAGGGACGCATATGAGTAAATAGTATTGTGCAGTAAAACAGACCACAATGAGGTGAGACATGCATGTGAAGAAGACTTTGCATTTCCCTTCATCTGACTGGATCTTTAGGATTGTGGATATGATGTAGATATAAGAAATACGGGTGATCAGAAAGGCACTGATGGATAAAATCCTTCCTAGCACTAAAACAAGCGTCTTTGCCACATACGTGGAAGAACAGGAGAGCACCACCACTGGCAGGATGTCACAATAATACTGGTTAACCTGATGGGACTTACAGAAAGACAAGACGAAGGTGAACACTATGCAGAAGGAGGGAGTTTAGAAACCCTGCTGCCCAGGTTCCAGCTGCCAGCTGGGCACGGCGTACCTTGGTCATGATGAAGGTGTAATGAAGGGGGAAACATATGGCCACATACTGGTTATAAGCCATGACAGCCAGAAGGAAGACGTAGGGCCCTGCCAGGGCCACCAGGAAATAAAGCTGCAAAGCACACCCAACAAAAGAAATGCTTTGCTTCTCAGTCAAGAAATTCTCAAGCATTTTGGGGATAATAGCTGATGGGCAGAATATGTCTAAAAGGGACAGATTTGCCAAGAAATAATACATGGGTTTGTGAAGCTTTTTCTCAGTCCCAATGGCCAGGAGAATGGTGCAGTTTCCCAGCAAGGTGACCTGATAAATCAAAACCAAAAATAGAAAGAGAGGATAGCGTACCTTGGCAAGATCAGAGAGGCCTAAGAGGAAAAACCCCTTCACGGTGGTAAAATTGTGATGTCCATCTCCTCTCTCCACACAGGTCTTTCTGGAGCAAATGAAACAAACATACAAAGGTTAGAGAAAAAAATCTAGGAGTTTAGTGTAGATCAACACGTGGAAAATACTTTTCCCCTGGTGGAGGATGAATCATATTAGCTCTATTTTCATTACTGATCTCAAATTATTAGAAATACTGATAAAAATATCTCATCATTTATGATATTTATAGAATAGTCACCACAAATCTTTAACAAGAAGGTGAAACTCTTGTTGATTCTTCAAGAGCCTTTGTGCTTTCCCATTTCAGTGAAAGCTGATGGTCCATCATTCACATCTGCTTAGGCACTTTCCATTTTTGCCTTATTATCTCATTGATTATAGTTTTAGGCACTGTCCAAACACTAAGTTCCATCAAGAGAGAAAATGTATATTATTCTTGAATGTAAATTTTAATAATGGTGGGAAATAACAGGCACTTAGTGAAAGACTGATATGTAATTTCTAAGTGAGATATGAATGAATTGTGTGTTACCTGATTTGACAAAGTGTTTCCATTGGAAAGGAATAAATATGTTAATAATTCAATAATTCCAAAATCATAATCATTTAAAAATGAAGAGTAATGTAATATTCTCAAAACATAAATTTAATACAAATTAAATTAAGCTTACGTAATACAAATGAAATTTAGTTGGGAGCGTCTGAATATGAACCCAAAAAGAAACAGACAGACCTCTTTTCATATATATTCAAATCCCTTTCCCATTAAAATTACAGTATTTGAGTACATTTCATTTAAAATTGGTATAAGCTAGGTCATATTGTTTTCATTTATCCTTGTTTTCCATTCTATTTACATTTCGGCATACCAGAGAGCCCAGTCATCACAAAGTTTATGATTATTTACAATAATAATTATTAATAATTTCAAAGACTGTAGGCAACTTGATAATTATGTAGAATTTTTTGGATACTTTAAAAACTAATATATTCTCTTTTTAAAAACATCACATGTGCAGGCTGGAAAAGCCAAACAGAAAATATGTTTAGAAAATAAAATACCATAGTAACTCTTTCATTCCCCTACACTAATTCTCACCCCTCATTTCTTTTACCTGGTAGTAGTTTTCAATGATTTTTGGCTCAGATAAAATGTGTAGCATAAATAATGCAAATTATAAATAATGATTTCTTCAAACCAATGGAATTATTATTTTCTGCCATGTTTTTATTTTTCCCCAGAAAGATTTAAATAAGAATTGCTGAGATTAATTGGAAGATTTTGTGATTCTTTCCTTAAAATCACTATTTCTATTCTTTCCTTTCATTATACAGCAGCATCTCCGTGTCTGACTTGAGAAACTTTTGAAAGAACATTATGATACTAAGCACATAATGCTTAGATAACATTATTCAATGAAGAGAAGTTTGTTAAAATGAGTGAATAAAGACTAGAACAAAAAAATATCTGCAGTGTTTACTATCAAGTTCTCAAATGTTTAAGATTCTACAATGTATTAAATATATAATAATACATTGAAAAATAATAGTATATATGAGAAATTAAAGGAAGCTTGCAGTTAGACATCAATATTTTGAAATAGTAGTTATTACCTTTTAAATTAATGCCCATTTAATTTTCTAACCACACTTTAAAAATTTACTTATTTTTACTACACAAGGATTATGAGGAATAAGGCAAAAACTTCCTGTTAAAACCATATACATGGGATCTACTTAGGCTACCTGACCAATGTGTATTGTGAAGTAATGACAATAGATTTCCCTAAATTTTGCCCTTGACTGTTTCCCAAGGCAAATTTTTGGTATTGACATAAAAAATGCAGAATTTGTGTATGTGAGAAGGAATATATGTTAACAAATGTCTCATGTTGATGCAATTTTAATTAATCCAAGAGTTTGCCCTTATATTTAGAAAAACAGAAGGTTTTTTTTTGTTGTTTTTTTGTTGTTGTTGTTTTTTAGTACTAAGGGCCTGGGATTGAAACTGGGGCCTCATTGGTGCTCAACCACTGAGACACATCAGCTTTCCTGAGTAGGTTATTTTGTTTGTTTTGCTTGTTGTTTGCTTTTTTCAGGAGGCACTGGGAACCTATCCTGGGACCTCCCATGAGGGAGGTGGGAGCTCAACGGTTTGAGCCACATCAGCTCCCAAATATTTTTAAAATAATATATTGCTGAAGAACACTTTTTCTAACCTGTTTTATTAAGAGAATGGATCAATAGCTAATACGCTCTAGAATTAGAAAAATCCTCATGCAGTGTAATCTCCACCTGCTTTGTGGAATTACTTGGTTTGAATATGAGCAAGTAAATTCATGAATTATGTATGTTGAAGTCAGTTCTTTTCATAGTCACAAGCAGCCAAACATTTAAGGAGGATGCAGAGCTAGGGGCCTGTGGCTAGGATTAGCCTTACATTGGAAATTAACCAGGAATTAACTTCTTTTTTTATGTGACTTACATACTTACAAATGGTCAAAGAAAAACTTACCATATATGAAGATTCTCTCTGTAGCAAATAGTTATTTCAGGTTTTCATTAAAAAGTGAAAAAGAGAATGAGTTCATTACACAATATTAAAGTTAGATATTAGATCTTAAAGTAATTCATAGAATAATTTATATAATGCATTAATATCATGGAAGCCTTATGATTAAAATTTATTAATAAATTGGTTATTCAATGATCTTCCAAAAATATTGGTAAAGAAGAGTTCTTTCACCTTACTTTTTAACATAATGACTGACAGCTGATAAACTAGAGGAATCATAAAAGTCCTTCTAGTGTATAATCTCTTCTCCTGCTTTGTGACATCCTTCTTGACTAATAGGGTTCATAGACCCCATTATCTAGGAAATACAAAACACACTACTAGGTTCAGAAACGTGCTTTAGATACAGCAGAAATTTACATGCAAAGGCATTGGAGATCTCTGTGTGTATATGCACATTTTTTCAACTCAAACAGTTTCTATGCATTTATTTAGCCAACAAAACTAATATTAAAAATACACACTTTGCTTTACCTAATTAATATTTGGTTTCAACAAGTTCCTTAATGTGTAAATTTTCACACCATATTAATATCTTTACAATGATCTAATTGTTTCTTTTACCTTAGACAATCCAGTATTTAGCAAAGTATTTTCTTGCTTTTTGAGTTTCAGAGATTTCATTACCAATATGAGGTTTCAACCTGATGAAAGTAAAATGATCCAGGCAACAACAATGCTAGAGTTCATATTGGAATTTGTAGTGTACTTTATATTATGCCCCCTTTCCCTTTGGAAAAGCAACTGTTAGGATTCTATAGTGAATATGCTTCTCTTCTTGGAAAAAAAAACAACACATCATTATCAGCCTAATAATAGGCTTTCATTTTTTAACTGATCAACTTAATATGTTGAAAAAGAAATATTAATTGTACCAGAGCGACAATTTTGTTTCTTTTCATGTTCCAGAGTATGATAAAAGAAAAGTTTTTCCAGGAATTCTTTGACCAGACAAAAGTAAACAGTGACTTGATTATGTTAGTGTAATCAGAAAAAAAAATATATGGTAAAATATGACTATACAATCAACATGCTATAAATTTACATTTTTATTATAGGCAGATAAATTTTGACACTTTTTTAATGTATTATTATGTCCTTTTATGTTGTTGACACTATGTAACATGCACGTGAAAAATGGTGTTGTTACAATCATTTAGATTCAGATGAGTGGGATTTTGATCTTATTTTAATATGTAATTCTTGAAAAGATTTTCCAGCAGTGCGTTGAATACCAAAAACCTTATAAAACATTAGGAATTAATTGGTTATAATTAAAATCACACACACTTAAAAATATATTTTAAGAACTCAGAATTTCACCCTAATTCTTCTAATTCCTATTAAGCATCAATAAAATACCTCAAAGTACACTTCCATATATTCCCATTCTATTTTTATTTCTCAGAGTAAAAACCCTGGTTCCCAAAGTGTTCACTGCATTTGATCATTTTTCATAGTCTATACTAAAAGTTCCTTACTTTTATAATTACTGCACTGTTGATACTAATCCTAAGAAAAAAAGTTCCAAATTACTTTGCAGCCCAGTTTGTATTTAGTATATATGTCACTAAATTTAAATCCTTAGCATACCATGTTCATAAGGTATTGAAATTAATTCTCTTTTTTATATTCTTTATAATTTATTTTTAAATAAAGAGATATGAAATGTAATGATAAACACATAAAAATTCATACTCAAAATTTTCACTGCCATCCATACTCCTTCTACCCTATACCCAACCAACCTAATATCTTTTGGATTTTTGAAGCATTGTGTCAGTGAATCTTATTACATGTATTATTAAGAGTGGACTTACTGGTATTCTGTTATAGACATATTGTGATTAACACAATGGAAGTAATTACAGCATTAATGTGGAGCCAGTGGCCACCGGACACTTTAGGGGCAGGGAGAGGGAAAAGCAGTTGTAATACAGGGGCTTTTTCGGGACTTGGGAATTATCCTGAGTGACATTGCAATAACAGATATAGGCCATTTTATATCATCATATAACATGCAGAACTGTGTGTGAGAGAGTGTGGTCTACAATGAGAACTATGGTCCATGTTTAGTGGCCAAGCCCCAAGATATGTATATCTATTGCAGGTGATGTGCCACTCTAATGAAGGATGTTTATGTGGGAGGTTGTGGGAGGCTGTGGGAGGAGTGGGAGGTGGGGCATATGGGAATCCCTACAATTTTTGTGTAATATTTATGTAATCTAAATATCTTTAAAAAAATTATTTAAAAAGTGTATGTATGAGTATATATGTGTATGTATGTGTATATATATATATATTGTTTTTATTATTTTCCTTTCTTTCTTACATTAAAGGAAGCCTGTTGTATATATTATATGCTGCTTCTCATTTATTTTTATTTAAATATATATTGTTTAAATCACTGATATTAGTTCATAAAGAAACATATTCTTTATGTTGACAATAATCTTTATTATGACAATAATCTTTTGGTTAGATAAATTATAATTTATTCAAGTAGAAAGATTACCATAACACTAAGTTTATTAATTATTTATCCTATTTCATAATATGTGGACATGAATATGATATGGTATATGTCCCAGCCCGCGGGACAGTCAACGGGAACCTACGAGAGGGGGAGCGGGAATGGAATGGGACAAGAGACCCGAGAGATGACAGCAAGACAGGATTCTGATCAAGCTGCAAAAGTTTATTGAGGAAGCAGGGTATATATACTGAGGGGAAGAGGGTGAGGATTGGTGGACATAAAGACGGGTGGTGGTTCGGGATTGGTGGTTGCCGTTGCTAGGGTAAACGGCGGTTGATTTCAGCGCGAAGGGGAAGTTTTGGCGCGAACTCTCTAAACTTCCTAGAAGAAGGCTAACAATAGCTCAGGCTGTTCTTGTATCAGCCCTGGCGGCCATGTTACAAGTCACCGGTGCTGCTGACAAGGTGCATAGTATGTGTGCTACCATGAAGGTCCCCAACAGGTATAATGTGTAATATTGTGTATATGTGTACATATAACAATTGTAATATTGTTAGATTAAGGTTGACATTCTTCCTTGACTATGAGAATAATGTTATGATTTTGTTGGAGAATGTCCTGATCTCATCAGATATGTTCTACTGTGTTTAAGGAGGAAATGTCAGTATTTCTGCAACATAATTTCAAATATTTAACTGGTATATTGAGAAAAATGTTTATAATTTAAGAACATTATAAATTATTTATATATATGCATAGAGGTACATATGATGATTACATTTAAAAAAAGAATGTGCAGTATTTATGGAACAATTGAAAGAATCTGTGTTTGTAAATTTCAAAATATATATATATAGGTAAAATATGTTAGAAACTAATAAATTCATTTAAATATAATTAGATGTTCCTTATAGCATATCAATTATTCTATATCTTTGCAAATTTTCCAGATAAAATGTTGCATAAAATTAAAAATAATCACAAACACAATGATACTAGGAAAAATATTTCTCACTTTTACACGCAAACCCTCATCTCTAGTCAATTTCCCTATTACTGTGGAAAGTGCAGAAATGCTTAACCAGGCATGTTATTCTTTTGGGAAATAATCTAGTGACATTTAACCATATTAATATGTCCCTGTGTGCTTCACATGTTTATGCTTATCCTTTTTTTAAAATCCCTATGATGATTTAGAAGATTTGTAATGTCTTTTGAACTCCTTACAAGTTGGTTTTTTCCCTTGTGCTTTTATGAAATAGCTTTTTATCTCTATTTCTTTGCATGTCTGCTCTATAGGCTGCATACAATAGAGATGGATGCTTTATTATGAAATATGAGGAAATGCCTACATGTTCCTCCTAACTGATTTCAAATCTCCTCCTCTTCACTGCTGGATTGTGGTTCTTTAGTGTATGAATTTGGAAACATGATACTCTTGAATATAAGGATATGACCCAAAATGTATCTAATGTAAAATAGGCTTTACTTTTCTGCCACACTCAAGATTACAGAATTGAAATATCACTTCCAAACTTCACCATGGAAGCACACTTTTTAACACTTTATCTTCAGTGCCCTGAGCACATGGCTCTGGTTCCCCAAGTGTAGAAATGAGCACAGCAGGGCTCAGCATTTCCTCAGAGTCCAGATACCTGGAAAGGAAAAGACAGAAGTCATTGGTGCTTAAGTGTGTTCCTAGTCAAGCCCCTTGTAAGAATTTTTCCTAAATAAGCTCCAAAAAATTCCACTTAATCTATATTTAGAAAAGTTGAGTTAAATGGCTCCATCCACCCTCATTCCCTCCTCTAGGAAGAATGGGATGCATTGCTTTGTTTTTGAGACAACTCTTAGAGA
>JAQZBX010041306.1:0-22396 GCA_029593785.1 Cabassous unicinctus
CTCCCCCCCTTTTTTTTTAAATTAGGTGCCCCTAGCTTGTTTCTTCTTTGCTGTGCTTCTCCTTCCTTGATTTCTCATTTTCTGTGTTTACTGATTTTGTCTATCAACCCTATCTCTTTTCCTTCCTTCATCTTTTTATCTTCTGCTTTCTGTTTCGGTGCTAACATTCCACAATTTTTTATTAGTCCTCAACTTTACTGGTTTTGATTTCTATCTTGTCTATTCTGTTTTCTTTTCTTTTTACCTTTTTTATTACTGTCCTTTCTTTACTCTTTCTCTCTCTCTTCAGCATTCTGGGCTCTTAAAATCATTCTACATATTTTTCTTTATGCTGTTTCCCATTTCATTGTAGGTACTCCACTTTTTTATTCCTATTACTCTACACTGCTTACATGAGTTAAATATTCATTTTATTAAGTCTTATATGACCCCTCTTCAAACTTTTGTTATTATTTCTATTATGCTTTTTCTTTTCTTAACACTTTCAATTCCTCTGGCTTTAAACTATTTCTTTCAAAGGAAAATAGAAAATAGCAAGGAAATAGAACAAGAAGAACAAACTGTCAAAGAAAAAACTTGACACACACACAAATCCAGCAGCTAAACAAAACTCTAGAGCAGACAGAGAAGCTAATGAACAGCATAAACCCATCAAGATAAATGATGACCAGAGGACAACAAAAAATCACAAACTGTACTAAGAAAGAGGAAGACATGGAGCAGTCCAATGAACAAACTAAAAACCAGGTAGAGATACAGAACATCGAACAACTTACCAAACTGTCCAAACAAATAATATGGACCAACTTAAAGAAGTGAAGGAAGAGATTAAGTATATTAAGAAGACACTGGGAGAATATACTGAAGAAATTGTAAACATACATAAAAAGATAACAGATATGATGGTGATTGGTGGCACAATCCAAGAAATCAAAAAGGCTATGGAATCACATAACAGCAGAATTGAACTGGCAAAGAAAGAATTAGTGATGTGGAAGACAGTACATCTCAAATCAAACAGATAGTAGAACAGATAGATAAAAAGACAGAAAAAATCCAGCAAGGACTTAGGGCTTTAAACGACAACACAAAACACACAAACATACACACTATAGGCATCCCAGAGGAAGAAGGGAAGGGAAAGGGAACAAAAGGAGTGTAGAAGGAAATAATGGCTGAACACTTCCCAACTGTATTGAAGGAGAGGGATGTACATGTCCTGGAAGCACAACACTGTCTAAACAGTATAAATACTAACAGGCTTACTTCAAGTGCTGATTTCTCATCTGAAGCCATGGAGGCAAGAAGACAGTGGTATGACATATTCAAGGTATTTAAAGAAAGAAACTTCCAGCCACAAAGTTTCAACCCAGCCAAGCTAGCATTCAAAAAATGATGGAATTTTCAAAATATTCACAGATAAACAGAAATTAAGAGAGTATGCCAATAAGAAACCTGCACTTCAAGAAATAATAAAGGAAGTTCTACAGGTTGAAAGGAAAAAACAGGAAGAAGAGAGCTGTAAGAACAACTAAAAAGGCAAAAAGAGAAATGAAAACAACATATAACATACATAAACCCAAAGAAAATATGGCTCATGTAAGAAATTCCTTGAGAGTAATAACACTGAATGATAATGGATTAAACTCACCAGACAAGAGACACAGATTGGTAGGATGGATGAGGAAATATGACCCATCTATATGTTGTCCACAAGAAATCCACCTTAGATGCAGGGATTCAAGGAGGATGAAAGTGAATGGCTGGAAAACAATTTTACAAGCAAACAACAACCAAAATAGGGCTATAATAATATGGGATAAAATAGACTGTAAATGCAAAGCTATTATAAGAGAAAAATATATTGGTAAAAGGGGTAACCTTTCAAGAAGAAAGTACAATCATAAACATTTATGCACCTAATTAGGGCACATCAAAATACATAAAGCAAACACTGGAAAGAATAAGTTAAGACCTAAATTCCTCTACAATTATAGTGGGGGACTTTAATTCACCATTATCACCATTAGACAGAGCATCTCAACAAAGTATCACTAAAGAAACAAAGACTCTGAATAATACATTAGAGGATCTGGACCTAATAGATATATACAGATCCCTACACACAAATAGAGCAGGATATATATTTTTCTCGAGTATACATGGAACATACTCCAAGATATACCACATACTAGGCCACGGAACAACTCTCAATGAATTCAGAAAGGTAGACATTATACAAAATAATTTCTCTGGTAACAATAAAATGAAATTGGAAATTACTAAGGGCCAGAGAATCAGGTTGGGAGCAAAGATATGTAAGTTAAACAAGACTCTGTTAGACAAAGAGCAGGTCAAGGAGGAAATCTCAAAAGAAATCAGTAACTACTTTGAAACGATCGAAAAAGATAACACAACATATCAAAACCTATTGGATGCAACCAAAGCTGTATTGAGAGGGAAATTCATAGGCATAAATGCATTAAAAAAAAAAAAAGAGCTAATATTGAAGACTTAACTGCACACTTGGAGGAATTGGAAAAACAACAAAAACCTAACCCCAAAGGAAGTTGAAATAAGGAAATAACAAAGATTAGAGCAGAATTAAATGAAATAGAAAATAAGAAACCACTAGAAAAAATTAAAAAAAACCAAAAGCTGGTTTTTCGAGGAAATCAATAAAATTGACAAACACTTGGTGAGACTAAAGAAGAAATAAAGAGAGAAAATGCAAATACATAAAATAAAAAATGAAGAAGAGGATATCATCACTGATGCCACAGAAATAAAGAATATCATAAGAGGATACTTTGAAAAAATATATGCCAACATGAATGATAATTTAGAGGAAATGGACAAATTCCTAGAAACTCACAAGCAGCCTACATTGACCAAAGAAGAAATTGATGAACACAACGGTCCAATTAAAAGTAATGAGAAAAACTCCATCACCAAAAACCTCCCAACTAAGAAGAGCCCGGGACCAGAGGGCTTCATAAGTGAATTTTACCAAATATTCCAGAAAGATCCAACACCAATCCTGCTTAAGTTCTTCCAAAAAATAGACATAGAAGTAACATTGTCTAACTGATTCTATGATGCCAACATTACTCTAATACCAAAGCCAAACAAAATGCAGCAAGAAACGAAAATTTCAGACCAATCCCTCTAATGAACCTAGATGCTAAAATCCTCAACAACATATCAAAGGAATTATATACCATGACCAAGTGGGTTTCATGCTGGGTATGCAGGATGGTTCAACATAAGAAAATCAATCAATGTAATACACCGAATAAACTGATTGGAAAAAAAAATACATGATCATCTCTATAGATGCAGAAAAAGCATTTGACAAAGTACAGCACTCTTTGCTAATAAAAACACTGCAAAAGATAGAAATAGAAGGAAACTTACTGAACATGATAAAGGGTATATATGAAAACCCCAGTGGCAACATCATCTTCAATGGTGAAATCCTAAAAGCGTTCCCTCTGAGATCGGGAAAAAGGCAAGGATATCCACTATCACCACTCCTATTTAACATTATCTTAGAAGTACTTGCTTGAGCACTGAGGCAAGAAAAGTTATAAAAGGCATCCAAATTGGAAAGGAAGAAGTAAAAATTTCATTATTTGCAGATGACATGATCCTATACATAGAAAGCCCTGAGAAATCTACAACGTTTGTAGAACTTAAAAAGCAGTTCAGTAAAGTCGCAGGCTATAAGATCAATCCCCAAAAATCAGTAGCATTTCTGTACATCAATAATGAGCAATCTGAGGAGGAAATCAAGAAAAAAATACCATGTACAATAATAACTAAATGTAACAAATACCTAGGAATAAATTTAACTAAAGATGTAAAGGACTTATATACAGAAAACTACACAACACTGTTAAAGGAAATCAAAGAAGACTTAAATAAATTGAAGAATATTTCCTGTTCATGAACTGGAAGAGTAAACATCATCAAGATGCCTAACCTACCCAAACTAATCTACAGAGTTAATGCAATCCCAATTAAATTAGCACTATATTTTTTAACGAATTGGAAAAACCAATTGCAAAATTTATTTGGATGGGTAAGAGGCCCCAGATCGCCAAAGACATATTGAAAAAGAAAAATGAAATTGGAGGTATCACACTACCTGTCTTTAAAAGATACTTCAAAGCTAGAGTTGTCAAATCTGCATGGTATTGGCACAAGAATAGACATATTGACCAATTGATCCAAATTGAGATTTCCGATATAGATCCTCGCATACACACTCATCTGATCTTCGACAAGGCCACCAAGCCCACTCAGTTGGGAGCAATGACCTCTTCAACAAATGGTGCTTGGAGAACTGGATATCCATATCCAAAAGAATTAGAGAGGAACACCATTTCACACCTTATAAAAAATCAACTCAATATGGATCAAAGATCTCAATATAAGAGCCAAGAACATAAAGACCTTGGAAGATAATGTAGGGAATCATCTACAGGACCTTGTAATAAGAAATGGTTTCATGAACTTCTCACCCAAAGAACGAGAAGCAAAAGAAAAAATAGATAAATGGTATCTACTCAAATTAGAAACTTTGCACCTCAAAAGCCATTATCAAGAAAGTAAAAAGGCAGCCTATCTATTGGGAGAAAATGTTTGGCAACCATATATCTGATAGGAGTCTAATATCCTGTATATATAATGAAATTCTACACCTCAAAAATAAAAAGACTAACACATATTTAAAAAATGGCAAGTGGCCTGAAAAGATACTTTTCTGAGGAAGAAATACAAATGACTA
Source organism: Cabassous unicinctus (assembly GCA_029593785.1). Lineage (NCBI taxonomy): Eukaryota > Metazoa > Chordata > Mammalia > Cingulata > Chlamyphoridae > Cabassous > Cabassous unicinctus. The sequence continues at coordinate 4,793 of JAQZBX010041306.1, forward strand.
AAAAGCACAGGAAAAGTTGCTAGACATCGCTAGCTATTAGGGAAATGCAAATCAAAAGTACAATGAGATACCATCTTACTACCATTAGAATGATGGCTATTAAAAAAACAGCAGACTGTAAGTGTTGGAGAGGATGTGGATGAATGAGGACCCTCATCCACTGCTGGTGAGAATATGGAATGGTCCAGGCACTATGGAGGACAGTTTGGCATTTCCTCAAAAACTCACTATAGAACTTCATATGATCCAGCGATTCTATTGCTGGGTATATACCCTGAAGAACTGAAAGCAAAGACACAAACAGATATATGCACACCACTGTTCATAGTGGCATTGTTCACTATTGCCAAAAGTTGGAATTAACCCAGGTGCTCATCAACAGATGAATGGATAAACATAATGTGGTACATATATACAATGGAATATTACTGAGCTGTAAGAGGAAATAAATTACTGACACACAGGATAACATGGATGAATCTTGAAGACCTTATGTTGAGTGAAGCAAGCCTGACATTAAAGGATGAACAGTACTTGACCTCACTGATATGAATTAAGGAAATTGAGCAGTCTCAGAGAGCTATTGTCTGAAAGATAGATTTACAAGAAATGGAAAGAGAAGAGAAGGTTGTGAGCCATCACCCATATGAATGTAATCTATGTTAAAGTGATAGAGTGTAGTTGTGTATGAAAGGGATGGGACTGGAGGGTAGTGATATTATTGTGTTGGGTTGTGCAGTGTTGACAAGTGTGTAGATTGGGAAAGGTGGGTAAGAAGGTTCAGGATACTGGGCACAGTGTAGGCAGAGGGACCAGGTGGATATTGGGGATTTGTGGGTATGAGGTTGAAATTACAAAGGTGGGAATGTTCTTATGGGAAAATGAGAAGAAAGGGTCACAGGTTTAGGGTGTTGGTTGGGAGGGGGATTTTCAGGACACGGCACACCTAGAGCAGGCTACTAGGGAATGTTTTTGAGTGTTCATTCTGTCATTATGTGTTGTATCAGTGGGTGGAGACTTACATAATGACTGGGAAGGAGTTGGACTCCCATCTTTGGGAGGACTGTTTTGTTCAGAAATAGACAGGTGGGAGTCTGCCAAGAGCAAGTGCATTTCCTAATATAGAAGGACAAACAAGGGTGTCAAGACCTCTTGTTGCATGTAACTATGAATCTTGTCATCCAACGAGTCAAGCTAGGGGGTTGTAGTGGGCCCCAAAAGGATGGGGTGGGAGAAATAGAATAGATCAACCTGGGGGTATTTACTGGTCAGTAGAAATGTTCTTCATTACCCTACAATGATGGACACAGGACATGGTAAATAACATCAAAATTTATAAAAGTGTATGGTCTAAAATGCAAACCACAGTGTAAACCATTGACAATATTTAGCAGCTTTGTTTCACTTTTTGAATGTGAGTCATAACAATGCTACTATCCACATATAAAATGGTATTAATATGGGGGGGGTATTGGGGGAAGATGTTAGGTATATGAGAGTCTCCTGTATTCTGTGTGTGACTTTGCTGTGACCAAAAGCATCTTTGAAAACAAAATGAAAAATAGTGAGACTGGGGAATGAGAGGGGTAAGATGCCACATTAAAGACTGGACACCAGATATTTCAGTGATGAAAGGCAAAAGGTCAAAAAAAGTTTTTTTTACATTTTTCATTTTTTAAAATCCCAATCTTGTAATTTAATTTAATTATTTTTTTTTTATTTTTATGTATTTTATCTCTTACCTTTAAACTTATTATTATTTCATTTTCCTATTAATTTTATTCAGCTATTGTAAAGGCTTCATCTTTGAAGAAGCTTTGGATTACAGGAGGGGTAGGGAAGGATAGTAGATGTGGGGTGTCAGGGATGGAGGATGCATGTGAGGAAGTTCACCTGAGCATAAATACAAGGTATATAAGAATGTTCAAATGTACACAGGGCATTGTCACAGTCAGTGGAGAATCACTCAATAAATGAGAGAATTTGAATTCCCATCCGGGAGAGCTCTGCCACATTCTCTAAGGGAGCAGCAACTGTCCCCCAAGTGCAGGGGCAGTGACTGATGAAGTAGTATGATCCACTGATGGGTCCTTGAAATTGATAGCTAACTTTAGGAGTCTTTGCTCTTGAAATTGAAACTTAGCCTATTGTTATGGGGTGCCTAAGGGTTGCCTCCTGAGATCTTCCTTGTTGCTCAAATGTGGCCACTCTCTAAGACAAACTCAGCATATGAATGCATTACCTTCCTCCCAGCGTGGGACATGACTCCCAGGGATGAGCCTCCCTGCCACTGAGGGATTGCTACAAAGTGACAACTGGCAAAGCAACTGGAAAAAGACCTTGAATAAAAGTGGGAAAAGGTAAAGACAAATGAGGTTATATGGCTAAGAGACTTCAAAATGATTTGGGAGATCACCCCAGAGGTAACACTTACACACATCTCAGTAGAATCTCATAGAATTCCAAAATGAATATCACCACAAATAGTGGGGCTCCTGAGGGCTCTGGAGACACCCAGGTCTCATGGTCAGGGCAGATGGTTCTGGAGTTTGGTGATTTGCCATTGCAGCCTAATTTGGAGTTTGTGCTCCTGAGAGTGAAAGAGTAGGACTCAACTATGACTTCCCTGCACATTGCTCATCACTCCCTTCTATTCAAACCTATACTTGGTATTGGTGTTTTGTTTGTAGGTGTACATCCAGAGACTTGATTCTTTGAGCAGTCCATGTGCCAGCTGGGTCTGGAACATCGATGGAGCAGAAGCTCCTACTCTATAGCTCATTGGACTCACAGAGGACAACTGGTGGAGAGATGATGATGGAAAATGGCCATCCCAGGGAATGGAGAGTGTCTGTAGCTGCAGGCAGGATAATCCCATCCTTTTCCCCATGGGATATAAACCCCCTCTCAATTGGAGGTGGAGTGGACATCACCATCACAGACTTCTCAGGATTGGGGAGAAGCTATGGACTAGTGTGGACTTACTTTTATTCTACTATAGACATATTGTGATTCAAGCAATGGAAGAAATTGCAACATTGATGTGGAACCAGTGGCCATTGGAGGCTCTGGGGGCAGGGAAAGGGAAATGTAGTTGTAATACAGGGACTTTTACGGGACTCGGGAATTGTCCTGAGTGACATTGCAATGACAGATATAGGCCATTTTATATCATCATATAACATGCAGAACTGTGTGGGAGAGAGTGTGGTCTACAATGTGAACTATGGTCCATGCTCAATTGCAAAGCCATCAGATGTGTTTATCAATTTCCATTAATGTGCCACACTAATGAAGGATATTTATGTGGGTGGTTGTGGGAGGTGTGGAAGGTGGGGCATATGGGAATCCCATATTTTTTGCATAACATTTATGATATCTAAGTATCTTTTAAAAAAGTAAAGTAAAATCAAATATGACCTATCTATGTGTTGTCTACAAGAGACTCACCTCAGATGTAAGGACATAACCAGGTTAAAAGTGAAGGGTTGGAAAAAGGTATTCCATGCCAAGTGTAAACAAAAAAGAGCTGGAGTAGTAATACTAATATTGGACAAAATAGATTTTAAATGAAAACTGTTACAAGGAATGAAGAAGGTGACTACATATTAACAAAAGGGGCAACTCACCAAAAGTAATATCTATGCTAAATATTTTGGCACCTAACCTGACTGCCCCAAGATACATGAGAACAACAACAACAACAAAAAAAAACAATAGAATCAACAAAACCAAAAATTGGTTCTTTGAGATGATCAACAAAATCAACAAACCCTTAGCTAGAATGAGAAAAAAGAGAGAGTAGACACAAATAAGTAAAATAAAAATGAGAGGGGGGCATTAACACTGATTCTGTAGAAATAAAAGAGATTATAAGATGATTCTATAAGATACTATGAACAACTGTATGCAAAAAATAATAGACAGTGTAGAGGAGATGGACAAATTCCTTGAAACACATGAACCACCAACATTGATTTTAGAAGAAATAGGAGACATCAACAAACCAATGAGAAGTGAAGAGATTGAAACAGTCATCAAAACCCTCCTAAAGATGAAAACCCTGGGACTAGATGGCTTCATAGGTGAATTCAACCAATCATTCAAAGATGAATTAATATCAATCTTGTACAAACTCTTCCAAAAATTTGAATAGGAAAGAATGCTACCATACTAATTCCTTGAAGCCAACATCACCCTAATACCAAAACCATAAAAAGATACTACAAAAAATTCCTGGACAATCTATCTAATAAATATAGATACAAAAATCTTGAACAAAATACTTGCAAACAGAATCCAAAAGCACATTAAAATAATTATGCACCATGATCATGTGGGTTTTATCCCAAGTATGCAAGGGTGGAACAGCACAAGAAAATCAATTAGTGTAATAAACCACATTGATAAATTGAAGAAGAGAAATCACATGATCCCCTTAATTGAGACAGAAAAGACATTTGACAAAATAAATCAACTTTTCTTGATAAAAACACTCCTTAAGATAGAAATAGAAGAAAGCTTTCTCATTGTACTCAACGGTGAAAGACTGAAAACTTTCCCACTGAGATCAGGAACAAGATAAAGATACAAATTAACACCATTATTATTCAATATTGTGCTAGAAGTTCTAGCTAGAACAATTAGGCTAGACAAAGAAATAAAAGGCAAACAAATATGAAAGGAAGAAGTAAAACTGTCACTGTTTCCAGATAACACAATCCTATATCTAAAAAATCCTCAAAAATCCACAACAAAGCTGCTAGAATTAATAGATGAGCTCAGCAAAGTGGCAAGATACAGAGTTTAAACACAATAATCAATAGCATTTCTATGCACTACTGAAGTGCAATATGAGGAAGAAATCAGAAAAAAATTCCATTTATAATAGCGACTAAAACAATTAACTATTTAGGAATAAACTTCACCAAGGACATAACAGACCTGTATTCAGAATACTACAAGGCATTGCTAAAAGAAACTGAAGAAGACTTTAATAAATGGAAAGACTTTCCGTGTTCATAGATTGGAAGACTAAATACCGTTAAGATGTCAATACTAGTTCAAATGATTTTCAGATTCAATGCAATTCCAATAAAAATCCCAGCAGCCTTCTTTTGCAAAAATCAGAGAGCCAATAATCAAATTTATTTGAAATGGTATGGGTCCCTAAATAGCAAATAATGTCTCAAAAAAGAAGGAAGAAGTTGGAGGACTCTTACTTACTGACTTTAAAGCATATTACATAGCTATAGTGGTTAAAACAAACAAACAAACAAACAAACAAAAACAAAACAAAACAAAAAACCACACAGCATGGTACTGGCATAAGAACATACAGCATTTAGGTCCATCCACACTGAGCCAGAACACTCTGTTCAACAATTGGTGCTTTTCCCCTATTAACTGTATAACCATATCCAAAAGAAACAAAGAATACACCTATTTCACACCTTATACAAAAATTAACTCAAAATGGATCAGGGACTTAAATATCAAAACAACAATCATAAAACTCCTAGAAGAAACTGTAGGATAACATCATCAAGATCTTGTGGTAGGTGATACCTTCTTAAATCTTATGCCCAAAGTTTGAGGAACAAAAGAAAAAGAATTGAGAAATGGGACCTCCTCAAAATTTAACACTTTTGCACCTCAAAAGACTTTGTCAAAATGGGGAAAAGGCAGCTGACTCAATGGGAGAAAATATTTGGTAATCACATATCTGATAAGGGTTTAATATTCATGGTATACAAAGGATCATACAACTCAACAATAAAAAAGACAAAACTATACAATTAAAAAGGGCAAAAATGAAGCCAACAACGTACATAACCAAATACATTTAATAAGAAAATGAAATAATAATATCAGTTTTAAAAATAGCAAACAAAATGCAATTTTTTAAAAAATTTTGAAATGAAGATTAAAGTAAATATAATTTTTAAAAATTGACTTTTTTTTGATTGCTGTAGATATGTTGTCTTGCATGTACAGTGACATTTCCTTTCATTAATTCTCCCAGTGTCTTAATTTTTTTTTTGTCATTTTATCTTCAAAGAAACTTTAGGTTACTGAGAAGTCATGTAGTGAATATAGGGGATTCCCATATACTCAACCTTCTCCCCCTTTCCTCCTTTCCCCTATTAATAGGAGGTAACTATTAGGCAACCTATAATGCTAGACTAAGTTTCAATTTCACAAGGAAAGATACTTAAGTACAATCATCAACATCAAGGGTATGGTATAATGGTCTGTTGTCCTTTGCTAGGCACTGCCCATGTACTCAGGAGAGTCTTGCTTCTCTATTAGAGAATGTATCAGGACTTCCCAGGATGAGAATTCAATATATTTTTTTGTTATTGTGTGGGTCTTCACCCACTAAGACAAAGCCCCACGAATATTTGAACTTATTCATATGCCTTAGAATCATGACTCAGGTGAACCCTTCCCAACACATGTCCTCACCTTGCACCAGTGATCCTACCCTGCCACAGTTGTGACCCTTCTGCAATTCAAAACCTCCCTTCAAACATAGCTAAATAAAATAACCATGAACAACACTGTTAAACTTTAACTGAATATATACTGAATTATATATCTGAATGAGGTTAACGGGAAATTGGTTTTATATCTTACTGAAATAAAAATTTTCAAAAAGTAAAATAATAACCAAAGAAAATTAATAATAAAAAAGCAATAATTATAAAAATAACAAATAAAATAAAAACATTTTTAAAAAATTAATAAGTATTCATTGTCTCTTTCATCACTCTAAGATCTGTTATCTTTTATGTACAGTGACAATTTCTTCCATATGTTCCCTCAGTGTCTTACTTTTTACAGTTTATCTTCTTTGAAACTTTACGTTACAGAAAAGTCAAATAGAAAATATGGGAGTTCCCATATATTCAATGCCCTCCCTCTCTCCAATTTTCCCTTCTTAATAACATTTTACATGTGGCTATTACGTTTGTTATAATAGGTGTACAAATTTTGAATCATTGCTCTTAACCATTGTCAATGTCTACATTATGGTTTGCATTTTGCACCATATATTTTTATAGGGGCAAATTTAAATTTAAAATGCCCTAAAAATGCCCTATGTTCCTATTGGCAACAGTATAAAGCCATGTATCTTTGTACAATTTATTTTGGCACTTAGACAAAAAAAAATTAAAGGATTTCTATAACACTTACATCAAATGCAAGTTCTTTATTTAATTTTTTTCCCACAGTTTATAAATTATTCCTGGAGTCAAGCACCAAGGGGGAGTGAGAATGGAGTCACAGTATGCACACAGCTGCATAGGGAATCATTCTCAGTGAAGGCAACAGGAGATAACAAATGGTTCAAAGGGAACCCATCCTTAGGGTAAACCCAGCCTTCAATTTATATTTTCACCTCTTCCTTCATACATGCAAAAAATATATAACAAAAAATTTCCCCTACTCAAAATGATCTATACAAATTGAATTATTCATTCAGGAGATAATGTAGTATCATAAAAATAACTATTTATTATAAAACTACATCCTTGATGATATTTTGTATTTTAATTTTTGCTTTATCCTTTTCCAAAGTTAGAGATGTGTCATCTATTATTTTATTAAATGACTGAATATTACTCATAAAGTTTCCTCCTCTTTCTGTAATCCTCTTATATGATTATCCATATTAGCTATTGATTTGAATTCAAATTCTTTTTTTATTGTCACCTATGACACAACTGGTATTCCAAGCTAGAAAAATACTGATTGTTGATTATGATTGAATATGATTATAATATTAAAATCATATGGGTATGATGGGTATTATAATATGATTACCCATATTAGCTATTGATTTGAATTCAATTCTTTTTTTACTGTCAACTATGACACAACTGATATTCCAAGCTAGAACAATACTGACCTGTTGTTGATATTGACATTCTATCCAAGCTCATGGTATAATTTTCAAAAATTTAAAGTCTGCTTTTTTCCCTCTACTGGTGTAATATAAATAATATTGGAACATATACCAAATAATTGTTCTTCTAATAAAAGATGCATATAACATTCTGATTATAGAGTTATGATATGACATTCACATGATTTGCATAATATTATTTTACATGCTCTACAGAAAATACTACCAAAGACAATGATTCCATGAGTTCTTCATTCCATCTTGCTAGAGATAAAATTATTTTCTTCAAGAACATAAGTTTTCTGGGGGCAGGATAGTACCAGATTTATATCCCTAGTCTATGAATAATTGACTGTTATCCATTCTCAATACAAAAGGTTGATTATTTTTCTGTTACCACCATTTTCTACCCTCATTTCTTCAGCAAAATCCCTCAATTGCTCATATTCTTCCAATATTCCAGGACTACGCATTGTCTCTTACCTGTTTCCAAGATCCAAATTTTCCTGAAAAAATAAAAATATTAAAAACAAATCAATAAAGAACAACAAAAATAAACAAACAAACAAATAAATAAAACAAAATAAAAACATATGTAAGTATATGTTTAGTAATTATTTCATAGATAAAATATCAAAAGCAAGACCATAATAGAACAAACTCAAAAATTTGTATGGGTCAAAATACACTTTCTACTCTTAGAAAGAATGCTAAAACCATAAGAAAAGTCACAGGTTGATAAATAATATTGGCAAATTTTATATCCAATAAAATTTATGTACACAAAATAAAGTGTACATACTAAAAATACTAAAACTACTAAAAACAAATCAAGACGTCCTGAAAATATAACTTGAGGTGAACCTATTGTAAGTAGGAACTTTCCCTGAGTAAGTTCTTTACTAAAGATGTGACACAACTCACAGGGGGTAGGTCTTAATCCTCTTATCTGAAGTTTATCTGAAGATTATCTGATAATCCTCTTATCTAAAGGTAGAAGAGAATGAAATTCAGATGAAGAGAAGAGAAAACCATGGAAGCAAGTAGCTGAAAGTGATGCTACCTGGAAGAGAAAGGAGAGACTTGCATATGTTTTTATGGGGGTTGCCATGTGATAGAGGAGTCCAGGATTGATAGTAGAAAAATGTGCTTATTGAAATTTCTCGCCTTAAGCAGCTTATAAATTCTAAAATTAAATGTGCTGGTTTTCTATAAATCTAATTTTAGAAATTTACTCTTTGCACTTATTTCCCTGAAAAATATTAACCAGATCTTCTCTTTTTGCTTACATGAAAAAAGTAACATTTTAAAGCAAAACCAAACAGAAGGTTGCAAATCTGTAACTTTTCCCAGAGACAAAAAGTTTGATATCCTTGAGTGGTTGTTTGAGAAAGTAAACATGAAGGCCTTGTACCTGCATAACTGTATCAAAATTGTGGTTTATTAGCTGCTGAAATCAAGGACAAGTTGGATGTGCTTGAGACAATAAAGAACTGAAAATTTGCATATACACCTCCGCTCAAGACCCCTGGAATCACTTTTTTTTTCACTTGTTTTTCTTCTCAACTCTCCCTTTTCTTTTTTTCCTGTCTAACAACCCTAGCTCCCATTTTCACTTTGAGCTGGTTTGGGAAAGATTCCCCCAGTTCCTTGCTTGTGAACTCACAATAAGTCACCTTCTCACTAGAAGACATATCTTTCCTTTGTAGTATGGGACTGGGTGGGCCTGTCTATTGGAAATAGCTGTCTTTACATTAACAGGATCAGAAGTAGCCAGCCTCTGGGATGAAAGCATCACCTTGATGATGCCTCAAAACACTAAAAATTTAACCTAATAAATTCACATTTTTAAAAGCCAGCCAATTTTATGGTATCTGCCTTCTTCAGCAAAGCAAACTATAACTATGATAATCTTGGAATATTCAATAAACATTGAAGAAACAAATAAGGCCAATGCATTTTAATTATTTTAGAAAATACAAAAATATGAAAGTTATTTTCCAAATGGGCACAATATTGAAATATTGTTGATATTGCTATTCTATCCAAGTTCATACCATAGTTTTCAAAATTGTAAATCTTTTGATCCTTCCATTACTAATTGAATGATTTTTTTCATTTTTTCATTCATATATATGTATACATAATGCATATTTATGATTAATTTATTTCTCAAGTACTTCATATATTTTCCCTGTGGAATAGGAGAATTTTTAAAATACATTTTCTAAATATTTTTGTCTGTGTAGATAAATGTTATTAATTTCTTCCTATTAATTTGTACCCAAACACTTTACTGAATTCACATATTTTTGTTATCATTTTTCAATTAACTACAATAACTCAAAGGAAAATTTTATCCCCTTCTTTCCACAATTCATATTCCCTATGTATTTCTCATAACCAATATTTTTTTATATTTTAACTCATGAGGTCCTACAAACAGTAGTAATACCTAGAAGAGGGAGATTCCACAGTTCAATGGTTCTCTAATTATGGAGACAGAAAACCTGGACTTGGGGTTTGACAGTTCCACTTACTTATTGTATGACACTGACCATTTCATGAACTGTCTCTCCTGTATCAGCATCCTCACTGGAAAATTAAAATGATAAAATATGCACCTTATGCAATTATGAAAGATTATTAAATTGACATCAAAACTTTGGAAGTATATTTGATGAGACCCATAATTCATCCTTACTTGTAGTCTATCACTGGTTGTGTGATCAAAAGATTTTCAAATAGATATGAAGCATAATGATGTCTTTATTGAGCCAGTAATATTCTAATAGCTTGTTTTAAATAATAAAATAGGCTGCAATAACTGTGAAATAAATTAGATATATATTATCTGTTTTGAGGTGACCAAAAAACTAGACATTATAATTTCCTAATGATGAAGTAAAGCAATGAATCATATTATTATATTATTTCCTGTGTCCCCTTAAAAAACTCAATTTTGAACTTTATCAAAGATAGTTTTTGTGCAATGTGAAATTATAAATCATTAGATTTTTCCCCTTTTCATTACTGAATTTTCTATCTTAATAAAATTTACATATCCTCTATGCTCTCCACTTTCCAGGAATTTTAATTTCTATTACCATCCATTCAATAGTATTCAGGATTCTCTTCAGCAGTTATTATCACTTTTAATCTGGAGACGGATTTGCATATTGAGAGACCAACATTCCCTGTCTTCTCTCTGAAAACCAATCCACTCCAAATTTCAGGAGGTCAGTATCTAAGGACACCTAAAGGAGAAAAATCTCTTTGCTAATTGTACATCAGCTACTTTCTATCACTGAGTTTGCACGATGAAACATGCATTTTCTTCTAGTGATTACTAGAGGTAAGCATCAGAATTTTTTCTTTTCCAGTATTCCAGATTGTAAATAGATATTGAGAAGCCAGATGTCCTTCTACTAGGTATTACTGTTCTTGAATTGATCAAATTTTTATCCACTCATGAAGCTGAATTTAAATGCATAAGATTTATGCAACCAATAATTTAAGCCAATGGATACCTTTGTGAAATTAACATCAAGAACAATGTTTGATTAAAGTGAATTGATGGCCTTATTAAAATTATGCTTATAAATATTATATCAAAGGAGCAAATTTAAAAATATAATATATTACACTGGAATTTTTTAATCATTTTAATCAGTTTTGGAGATTCTTAAGATCATCTAGGCATTGGTAAATAAAGCAGATCATTGATGTTTTGGTTTTGGGTCACAGTGTTGGTCTGCCTACCCTGATACTACTTTGTTATAGTTTGTTAAGCTGCTCAAGCAGATACCATGAAATGGGTTGGCTTTAAGAATGGGGATTTATTATCTTACGAGGTTGCCGTTTTGAAGCTGAGAAAAATACCCAAATCAAAGCATCATCAGTCAATGTTTTTTTCCTGAAGACCAGCTGCCAGTGATTCTGGAATCCTCTGTCACTTGGCAAGGCACATGGAGGTGTATTATAGTCTCTCCTTTCTCTTCTGGGTTTTGTTGCTTTCAGCTTCTTGCTTCCATAATTTTCTCTACATCTTGATTTGTTCTCTTATAATGGATTCCTGTAATAGGATTAAGATCTGCACTGACTGATGTGGGTCATATCATAAATTAAAATCATACTTACCAAAATTTCTTGCTTACAAGTAAATCCAGATGAATGGATTTACTTTAAGAACATGCAGTGCTCCAATCCATACAGCTTCAAATCAATGCAAAAGTAGGACAGGTAGCTCATTTATTTGGTAGAATCACACAGAGATAGCTTCACTGTTATATGTAAGGAGGTTTCACTGAAAGATGATATTTAAATGCTGTCAGAATTGGTAGAGAAGCAGAAGTGATGAAAATGAATTACATTTTATACTTTGGGATATTGAAGTTCAAACTTATTTGTAGATTCTGCGATTTTAAGTAGCCTGACTTTGTCAGAACATAACTAAGTCTTAGTTTTCTGTAATCCAATAATCCATCAGAATTATTTTTGTTTTTGTTTTATGTACTTGATTTGCTACTCATTTAAGTGAAATGCAAAGGTGTATGGAATGAATGGATATGGATTCAAGATACTGTTACAAAGTCAAGTTATGTACCTAGATTGCATGGTGAGAAAGATCAAAAGTACCCAGTTGAGTAGGAAAGATCAAGAGTTCCATTTAACCTATGGCCCTTTGGAGCAACATTCTAGATAAAACTTTAATTTCTTTAAAGTCCTTATAATTCCAAATGAAAGGGACAAGAGGGGAATGGATGAACAGCCTAAAATTGGTCTGGAACCATATTTTTCTCTCCACAAGTCATACACTTGTGTATACATACAGTTATATATGTATACACATTGAAAATGTATACATACACTTTTGGTTTTGGGCAGTCTTTGAGAACACAACAGTGTCAATATGAAGCAAGAATTCTTTTATTCCCTCTTTGTCTTCCATATCTTGTTAAGCTGTCCCTCAAGACACTAGTTCTTGACTCTCAGTAGAGAGAAAGGATGATCTAGGTACACTTATCAAAGGTGCACCCTGACTGCCTCAGTTGACTTAAATTCAGGAACTTAGAATCAGAAAATACTTTTATCCTGAAAATGAAGAATATTCTATAATTCAGTCCATTTTATCCTCAGTTGACATATGATTTAAAGTATGCAGAATTGGATGCAGGAGACAGTTATGAAATATCTAAATAAATAAGTTTCACAGCTAAACACAATTTATTAAAATTTTCAAAGCCATATCTCCCCATTAAAGTTTCATGTATGTGTGTGGAGGGATATGGTGCAATGATATATCCTCATCTGTAAATTCTCTGCAATTTAATTTCTTAATACATTTCCAATAAAAAATTTAACCCATGATTATATATTATGTATTTCCTCTTTTAGAAACATAAAAATATGATGATTCAGTTAAGGAAATATGATCATGATTTGATCATCTTCTAAATAAGAGATTATGAAAAGTCTACCTTATTTCAGTCATGTAGACTTTTAGGTCTACTGTAAGGAAGCTAATCTGGGAGATTTGTGTCCTGATGATGACTCAGAATGGGTGTGTATGTGACATTGTGCAATAATTTAGGGAGGAGTTACAAGTACTAGTTGCTTGTTTAGGATGCTATGAATAAAAACTAAAAAAAAAAAATATTTTACTAATCTATCAATAAATTCTATTAGTAAAAATAGGGCACAAAAAGTCATTCATTTTAAAAATCATTAGACATTGTCAAAACACTTTTATAATTAATATAAAAATGTGTAGAAATAGAGAATAATATAAAAACTTAGGTACCCAGAACATTCTTTTATTAAATATAATAATCTTAGTATTTTCTAGGGTTTTTAAATATTTCATACGTAAAGCCAGAGAAGGCAGTTTCACCTCCTGAGTATTTTTAAAAGAAAACTTAAGAGGTAAGATAAAATTCATAATAAGAAAATGTATAAAATTTTGTCTTTGGCATCCAATATACACAATATTAATAAATATGGGAATATTCACAATCTACAAAAGTTAGAGTACAATATAACCAAGAATTCTTTTTAAGAAGAACACAGATATATCAATTAATATATTATGTATTTTCACCCAATCCTTTTCCTAAGGATTTGGATTTGATATGCTAAGATGAAGGTCAAATAATTTATTGTAGCTTGCTTTGCTTTATAATATTTGTATGCTTGATCTTTGTAAGCTTCATGATGCACATGATGAAAAATAAGTCATTTAGTACTATCTGTACCAAAAATCTATCTGTTTTATGAAATTATTTCCTCTATTCCCAAGGCTGATTTCTATACAGGTTTTTGAGAAAACTGCATGAAGTAAGAAAACACATCTTTTCTGCACAGTTTATAAATTGTGTCTCTCTATAGTTACATGTTTTACATAGGCTAGCATTAAACACATTATTTTGCATTTACTCCTTTCACATTGCAATGGACTGCTTTTTTCTCCTAGTGTTCCAAATACTCTGCATAATTTTAAGAGTTTGTATAAACAACTTCACATGTTTATTTCACTCAGTGTTTCATTATTAGAGATTTCTGGATTTTTAATTGATAATTCTAATTATAGTTATTCTTCAAAAGATTCTTATTTATTTTTCAAAAATGACAGAATCACAAACAGAAAATTTCTCCATGGAATAATTCTAACATTTAAAGTTGAAGAGTTCTAAGTCAAACTTAAACAATATAAAAGGAAACATTGGAAAATATCTAAGTAAGTGATATGGCCTTAGATATATTAATTGGTGCTATGAATTTCTAGTAGGGGGAAACATGGGATGTTACACAATAAGTAGAAAAAGTGGAATAAATAAAAAGATCCATGAAAAATATTTTGTTGAGCAGAAACCTGTCCTACAATAATGGCAGCATCACAAAGCACAGATCAGGGAAAGAAGCATTAAAAGAAGATGATGTAATTTCTTCACATTAAAATTAACATATGAGGGAAGCGGATGTGGCTCAAGTGATTGAGCACCAACATAGCACATTGGAGATCCCAGGTTTGATTCCTGGTGCCTCTTAAAGAAGACAAGCAAGACAGTGAGCTGATGTGGTGGGCAGGTTTGGTGAGCTGACTCAACAAAATGATGCAACACAAAACACAAGGAGGGAAACATAATGAATGACACAATAAAGCAGGAAACAGAGGTGGCTCAAGCAAATAGGTGCCTCTCTCCCACATGGGAGGTCCCAGTTTTGGTTCCCAGTGCCTACTAAAAATAATACCAGCACACAACAAATAGACACAGCAAATGAAAAGAATGAGGGGGTGGGGAGAAATAAATAAAATAAATCTTTTTAAAATATTAACATATGAAAATGTTTTCTCATTCCACTAGTGCAGATAATTTAAGGACTTAAATATTAATCAAGTAGAAATATACCTGGCCATTCATCAGGCTAGGATAACAGATAAAGATAAAGCCAATTGAAATTTAACAGAATGACATGGTTCTCCCCAAAGACACTCTCCAGCTTTAAGATTTATACAATCCTCTTTTTTTGAATGAGCAGAGTTTTTTCTGTTTGCCTAACTGACTAAAATAATAAATTATCATATATTTTGCTTGTTTAAATTTCATCAGTAAGAATGAATCATTCTCCTCTTCTCTGGAGTACTTATAGTCATTTCAATTCAGAGAAGTAGCCGTGAACTCCTTTTCTGGGGCAGAAACAGGATTTCTCTTCAAACATTTCATCACTTTAAAATTTTTTGTTTAAAATACTTGCTCATCAAATACAATAACACATCAAATGTTTTATGTTGGGGACCTTCATGGTAGCACATTTATTATGCACCTTGTCAGCAGCACCGGTGACTTGTAATATGGCTGCCAGGGCTGATACAAGAACAGTCTGAGCTATTGTTAGCCTTCTTCTAGGAAGTTTAGAGAGCTCACTCCAAAACTTCCCCTTTGCGCTGAAAGCAACCGCTGCTTACCCTAGCAACGGCAACCACCAATCCCGAACCGCCACCCGTCTTTAGGTCCACAAATCCTCACCCTCTTCCCCTCAGTATATATACCCTGCCTCCTCAATAAACTTTTGCAGCTTGATCAGAATCCTGTCTTGCTGTCATCTCTTGCATCTCTTGTTCCATCCCATTCCCGCTCCCCCTCTCGTAGGTTCCCGTTGACTGTCCCACAGGCCGGGACAAGTGGCGCCCAATGTGGGGCTTGAGTACGGGGGATTCAGCGAAGAACTTGGTCAGAGAAGATGGCCACATTTCGGAGGAGACAAGGGATCATTGTGGGGGAGCCTGCCCAGCAAACATAGAATCCCGGTAAGAGACCAATGCAATTATGGGACAAGCACTAAGTGAGCACGAAGTATTCATGGAGGGCCTAAAAGAGGCTTTAAAGATGCGAGGGGTAAAGGTTAAGGTTAAACAGTTGTTAAGTTTTTGTGATTTTTTAAAAGAGGTTTGTCCTTGGTTCCCTCAAGAAGGAACAATAGATGAAAAAAGATGGATGAGAGTTGGAGATGCGCTTAAAGATTTTTACCAGGTACTTGGTCCAGAGAAAGTACCAGTTACTACTTTTGCTTATTGGAATCTTATTAATGATATAATTAGCACTCAGCAAAAAGATCAGACTATAGCCACCGTAGTAAAAGTGGGCAAAAAAATTCTTAAAAATGAAACTAAAGAAACCACGGCTTGTAGTCCAGAAGCCGCTACCATTTCCACACAGAATGATAGGGCAAATAGTGAGGATTTAATATCATTAGATAGTGAAGATGAGAACCCCACTCCTCCTCACAGAAAAATGGATCTTAAGGAAAATGGAGTAAAGGAGAAGGGAGATCAGGCAGCCCGCCCTAAAATTCACCTCTACCCCAAACTGAAAGTAAAAGAAGTTGAATGGGATGGTCTTGAGGCAGAAGCAGCCCAATGTAAAAATCCTGACTGGCCGCTTAAGCAAAAGCCTCCTCCCTATAACTTCTTAGAAAAGCCTTCTGCTCCACAAACAATCATGGTAGCCTTAGACCCCCGCCAAGAACTAAGGGAAAAGATAGAGAAATTAAAAGAACAAGTTCAGTTAGAATTCCAACACCAAGAACTCCTTGAACAGTTAGAGCAGCTAAAAATGGGAAAAAAGGCAAAAAACTATCTACCACACCAAACTATTACTCCTAGTCCTGGATCAGCTCCAGGATGCAGCAATTTATATCAGAAACCACCTCAAACAACTCCATCAGTTACACCAGTAGAACCAGTGGCTTTCCCAGTTATTGAAAATACTGATGCACAAGGCCAGGTTTGGAGACAAAACGGCGGTTTTGACTTTAAAGTCATTAAAGAAATAAAAACGGCTGTTGCTCAGAATGGAGCCACCGCCCCATATACGCTTACTATTTTAGAATCTGTAGCAGAAAATTGGCTCACACCTACAGATTGGCAGACTATCGCACAAGCAGCCCTTTCGGGAGGAGATTATCTCCTCTGGAAATCAGAATATGCTGAATGTTGCCGCAACACCGCTCGCCGCAACGCTCAGGCAGGAAACTCCTGGACTTACGAGATGTTAGTAGGGGAAGAAAACTATACAGGGAATGCAGCACAAATGACATATGATCCTGGGTTGTATGCTCAAATACAAACAGCTGCTACAAGAGCATGGAGGAAGCTCCCCATAAAGGGTGACTTGAGCACCTCACTCACTGGC